>BPLR01017208.1:0-73635 GCA_021605095.1 Caerostris extrusa | reverse complement strand
GCATACGTACCTGATATTTATGTATCATTTGAGAGAAAACCCGAAAAATTCCCATTATGCAGGAACACTGTCGTTACGAGTAACTTACATATCCTGCCACTCCTGCCATCTATCGTTTTTAGGTAAACAGCGGATACCAATATACATCCTTTGCAGATTAGCATGAACATATTACTGCATATTTAATCTATAATAATATTTTTTCTGTTTATCAATTATATAGTAATATTTATTAACGTATAGTAATGGTTTTTATGTATATTAGTATATTTATATCTATGCATATTTCAGAATATATTTTAGACACACTAAATGTAACGATTAAATTGCAATTTATAATCTAAATTAAAACACCTAGAAAATCTTATTAAATTTAATGGCAAGCATTTTATAAAAGAGATAAATTAATTACTAAATTTATTAAACAGATTTCAAAAGTCTTCTAATCTCTCCTTTTAATCCTAAAATCTCTATTCTATCTCCTCTCCTTAATTAAATGAGCTCTAAAATTAATGACTAACATCAACATTTGTTGCCAAGATATGTTTGTTTCTTATGAGTCGATTTAAAATGTAGACATTATAAGTTAAGAATATATAAGAATATTCCATGTAGTCTTTCAAGACTATTCTCCAATTAAATAAGCTAATAAATTAGTTATTTTCCTCTTATATGCAATTAATAAAATCTAAAAACTCAATATTTTAGTTTACATAGCTTGATAACTTGTAGTTCCAAATTTTGTTAAATACTTTGTTTATTTTTGTTAGGCATGTAATATGATTTTTTTGAAGGAAAGGAAAATGACATAAAATTATAATTTTATTAAATCAGATTTTATTGTTGTTGAATGAAAAATAATCCTAAATGCAAACATTTTGTGATAAATTTTTTGATTAAAATCATAAATATTTTTGGTATTATTATCAGTATAAAATAATTCTAAGCTGAAAAATATGAGGTTTGATAATATAGTATTAATATAAATATAAATAATATTTAATATTTATATTGTTTAAATAGCTATAATTATTGTAACATACTTTTTAATTACTTAGATAATACTTCAGAAATTTGAATTTTTTGATAATAATGCATTTTAAATAGTGAGAACTAATCGATGTAAATTGGCATAAATTTTATTTGAATATTTAAATGAATTTATTAATAATGAGTTAATATTTTATGTGGTGATAAATGATAAACAATTAATAATTCAGAATAATTGATTGTAAAACTTTTGAAAAATAATATCTATATGCATTACTGCAATTTAAAAAAAAAAAAATTTATAATTATGAATATAGTTTGTTATTTTAAATGTCAGGTTGTAAGAAGATAATTTTAATTTTAATAAACTTCTAACTAATATAAATGAAAAAAAAGATAAAAAAAGACGGTTTTGTAAAAGATATTCAAAAACATATGTTTATATTTCTAAACTTTAATTTTTTTTCAATTGTAATTCTTTTATAAAAAATAAGTTTATTAAATAAAAACATTAATTTTTTTAAAAATTTGCTTAAAAAAATATTGCTATTGAATAACAGCAACAGTTTTGTATAAATGATGATTATGGCGGATATTTTATTGAATAATATAATTTGCTACATATAAACCTTTTGAATGAACCCTATTTTATAAGATTTAGCTTCACATATATTGATTTATTCGGTTGAAAAACACCAAACACCTAAATGTAAGTGGTATTATTTATTTTTTATGACGGAAAGATTTTTAAATTGTAAATGAATTAAAAATGATGAAATGAATAATTCAACACAAATATTAAAATATTTTGGTTTGAGTTCGGAAAAAGTTATTTTGCTGTTGTTATTTCCATTTTCGTTAAGGACAGTTTCGCCGGTTGTCATAGAAAATATTAAAATTTGACATTTTTTGTATATATTGTTATTCTGTTACTGATGTAAAATGACATCTGACCGTCAGTATGAACTATAAAATAAAAAATATATATGCATCAATGTAGAGGTAAGATTGAATACTATTTTACAAAAACTTTTACACAAACTATTATACATTAGAATTTTTCAAGAATTTCTTATTAGCTATACATTTTTTTATATATGAGGCAAATAGAATTTGCTCTTTTTAACTGTTGAATTCAGTAGTTTTTAAGAAAAAAATAGACATGACATTTATATCATTAGTGGTTTTTAAATGCTAAATAAACTGAATTTTATCTATCTTGATAAATAAAGTAATAAAACTGTAATTCTATAATGAGATTTTAAAAAAAAGCATATCTTCGTATTATTGATTCAGAATAATAGTTTTATTTAAAAGTTATAAACCTCCTTTTTTTCTGTTATGCTGTACAATGTGTGACAGAAAAGTAGTAACTAAAAATTTTGGAAAGTAACTGTTTTCTTATTTGTTTAAAAATTAATTAACACCTTCAAAATATATTCCTTTTTTGCACTTTTTATGTATGCAATCAATAGTGTATTTAACAATCGTTGGTAATAACTTAGATACTTTGATATTTTTGGAAAAATATGCATTATAATTTAAAATATTACGGTTTGCAAAGATATAAACCATAAATGAAACTTTGAAAATGTTATTTATCAAAGTTTTCAAAATTAAAAAAGAAATACCATAATAATATAATTTCTAAATTTTCTTTGAAAGCCACCTTTTTTAGCAATGCCTATCTTAAGAATATAAATTTTTTTTAAGGATATAAAACTAAGAAATTTTTCAGTTACGAATTGTATTATAACCAAAAAGGGTTTCGTTTTACCATTCAAAATTCATTTCATATCATGTTAAAATTTGCTGCAATAAGAAAAATGCCTTTTTTACTCAAAATAGAAACCCCAATTCCTATACTTTTAATAAATTTTTTCTCAAGTTGTATTCATTTTAGAATGCCCTATTTAGAAAGATTTAAATATAATGAGGCTGAACCATTTCTCTTTTTTTATGATTTCTGTACTAAACCAAATTTGGATTTGTTTTATTATTCAAATTTTTCATTTCAAAATATCATTCTAAAAAATTTAGTACCGTTATTTTTTTCCTTTCAAAATAATAAAAAAAAACATAATTTAAAAATCGAAATTTTTTTTTTTGATACTACTTTTTAACTACACGAGGAAAAATATAATAAAAACTGGACCATTGACCTTTTCACGATTTCCCTCTAATAAAAAAATTATCCTACTTTTCATGGAAATACATGTTGTCAGATGTGTTTGCGAATATCTGAATAAAAACGTGATGACATAGGCAATGCACATCTTAAGAATATAAATATTATAAAGATATAAACCTAAGCATTTTTTCATTTTACGAATTGTACTATAACCAAAATGGCTTTATACAATTCAAATTATTATTCAATTCATTTAATATCATATTAAAAATTTGGCACAATAATAATTTTTTTTTTACTCCACAATAGGAAACCCCATAATTTATATATATTTTTATAAATTCTTTCCTCATGCTGCCTTCTTTTTAGAATGCTCCATTTGCAAGATTTAAATACAATGAGTCTGAAATATTTCTCTTTTTATGATTTATGTAATAACCAAAATGGACATTTAAATTTTCAGTTCAAAATATTGTTAAACTTCATTCTCAAATTTAGTGGCAATTTTTTTTCAATCCAAAAATAAAAAAAAAACATAATTTAGAAAATTTGATTTTTTTTTTGGTGCGGTCACTATTTTGATACTGCTTTTTAACTACACGATGAAAATACAGTATAACTTGACCATTTACCTTTTTACGATTTCCATAATAACCAAAATGATCCTGCTTTCCATGGAAGACATTTTGTTAGACGTGTTCGTGAATATCAGAACATAACCATGACATAGGCAATGCACATCTTAAGAATATAAATACTATAGGACATAAGCATTTTTCATTTACTAATTCTATTATATAATTTATACATTTTTTTATTAATTCTTTCTAATGCTGCTTTTTAGAATGCCCTATTTGTAAGATGTAAATGCAATAAGGGTGAACCATTTCTGTTTTTAAGATTAATGTAATTGCCAAAATGCACATTCAAATTTTCAATTCAAGATATCATTGAATGTCATTTTAAAATTTAGTTTCAATAATTTTTCTTCATGCCAAAATAACAAAAACATAATTTAGAAAATTTTATATATATATATGGTTTTTTTGAAGCTGTCACTTTTTTTTTGATACCGCTTTTTAACTACACAATGAAGATACAATAAAACTTAACCATTTACCTTTTTACGATTTCCATAATAACCAAAATGATCCTACTTTTCCTGGAAGACATTTTTTGTCAGACGTGTTCGCGAATATCTGAACATAAGATGACATACCGGAAAAATTATTTCAATTTTCATCCCTGATACCCCCATTTTTTCTTCACCCCTGGCCAACCACTGCCCCTTTTCTCCTGCTAGCCACTTTTACCGTCTGGTAGTTGGCAGGAAAAGTTTCCTCGATCGAACCCTTTGGTTGACTCTCTATCTTTCTGGCTTCGCACCAAACAATTTTCTGTATCGGGAAAAATAGAGAAAGATTTTGAGTCACAGACGATTTTTACACTGCTTAGAAGTTTTGAGGGATGGAAAGGGGCACTCGAAGAGGGGGCGGGGGGTTGTGACACGATCACGCATGCTCGGTGAGGGGCGCAGAGAATTAAAGCACGTGGTGAGAAGGGAGAAGATTTTTGGAGTCAGTGCATGTTGAAAACTGAAAGTGGAAGGACCTGGTCAAAACTTGTCTCCCCAGCATAACATATATCGGCACGTGTAGCAAACATTCTGCATGGATGTTGTGCCGGGAACCATTTTGTTGCTGTTATCCACAGCTCTCGGTGAGTAAATATATAAATAATAAAAATATTTATTAAAATAATATTTTTCTAATTCGACAAATTAGTACATAAGTTTCTAATCACCGAAAATATATTTTTCCGAACAAGATCCCAAGTTTCATATTCGGTTTTAAAAATAATATTTTACTGAACGAACGGAAATTATAATGATAAATCAAATAAAATTAAATATAAACTTTATTTTGTCAAATCCATGTACTAATTTGACAAATTAGTACACGGACTTCTAATCACCGAAAATATCTTTTCCATACAAGATCCCTAGTTTCATATTTGGTTATAAAAGAAAAATATTTTTCTAAACGAAGGGAAATTATAATAAAAAATCAAATTAAATTAAATATAAGCTTTTATTTAGAACAAATTCGTGTACTAATTTGACAAATTAGTACACGAACTTCTAATCACTGAAAATATCTTTTTCCAAACAAGATCTGCAGTAACATATTTGATTTTAAAAGAATAATATTTTACTGAACGAACGGAATTATAATAATAAACTAAATTAAATTAAATATGAGCTTTTTATTTTACTTTTTATATAACTACATACTTCGATAACTTTGACAAATTGCAAAATCTCGGATTTTGATCAAGTGTTAATTTCTTACCAAAAATATTTTGATTAGTATATTTCATATAGCTTAATTTAATATACTCTCAATGAATTTCAATTTTGCTGAAATGCATTAAAATCGAAATAAATATATTTTAATCTATGAAAGTCGATTATTATAACCTCATTTTATTTAAATTAATTTATAACCCAAAACCCTGATCATGTACTGATGCCAGTTAATTTGCTTATTATTTTTTAATTCGATTTGATAGCAAATTTCCGTATTTTTGAGGAATACTTATTTTAAATTTTTGTTCTGTGTCGAAATACTCATATTTTCCATCGATGTCACATTTATTCATCATCGTGCTGAATCAGTTTAATCGTATTAAAAGCAATTTTTTGTAAACCTTTTGTGTAATTACTGAAGAACTGAAATAAACAATTTAATTTTTATTAACTTTATTAACGGATAGTTAATATTTTTTTTAATTAAACAAAACTGAAAGTTTGTTACCTTAAAATATGCATAATGTGAAATTTCATTTTGGACTCCGATTGGTTTTCTCGAATTGTATATATGAACATAGTATCGAAAGGGAATAATCTTTTATCTTTTGTGATCTTTAATGATTTCGTTCTTCGGAAATGCTTTTTAAAGATGTACTCACGCGCTGTCAAATATTTCAAACTTTAAGCATTTTAAAGTTAATTTATTGCTCATAGTTGTTTTGAAATAACAAAAATATAACATAATTCGAAGAAATTTTTTTAAGCATTATTGTGGATTTTATCTAATTTAAATTAGCTGCCTAATCTCAGTTTGTTGATTTTTCGTTTTATTTTAAAAATAGCATAATTTTTTCTTAAATTTATCCATCAGTTATTCACATGAATAAGAATTTTAAAGCTTGTATTTCTAAGCAATTTGAATTTACAGTGTTTTAAATAAATCCTTTTTATAATCTTCATATAATTAAGATAATAATTCCGTTAAGATATTTTGAAATAATATGCAGTATTTTTTAAATAGTTCATTAAGTACTTTGTGTATCTACCGTATATAGTTTAATAAAACGGTAGTATTTATTTTTAATACTATAATACATATCTTTAATTTAGTTTATTATTTATACTTTTTATAATATAATTTATTGAAATAAATTGCTAGAAAATGAAATTTTCGCAGACTGAGAACAAAAATGAAAAGTTTAAAATGAGGATATCAAAATTTATAATGATTAATTGAAATTGTCTGTTAGTTGATAAACACCAATATATTGGAAAATAGAAAAATAAAAAACATGTCTGTAAGTTATTTCTATGAGGCGTTTTTAAAAGATTGACTTTTACGAAATAATTCATGATCAAAATATTTATAGATTATAATTTATTAAGGGTTTGCCAAAAATAACTTTTTGAAAATGGCTTTCTATTACACAAAAAATTGATTCTCCTAATGGCAAATCTAGTTGGAAGTTGCTAAAAATTGATAGCTTTATTTTTAAGGTGTTTTGTAAATTTAATAAAGTGCTAATTCCACCTTAAAATTTTTAACCATATCTTCCCATAATAATGTAGCCTCTTTGTTATTCTGAGTAAATTAGAGTTGAATAAAAATAATCAATTAAATTCATGCATTCTGTTCTAATTAAAATAATAATTACTGTTTACCAAAATCTTGGAAGAGAATTTAGATGCAACGTTGGTTTAGAAATATAATACAGTTGTTGAAGTTTGAAGTAGCTAAAAGACTTTAATAACAAATTACTAACAAATTCTTTTTTCCAAGTAATTACTGATAGAAGCACTAATTACTTAGGAAAATATTTTTGAATTTGAAAAAGAAAATTATATAAAAATTATAGAATAAAAAAAAAAAAAGAAAATAATATAAACATTTTCAAATATAAAAATAATAATTAATGTAGGCTGCATTAAAAAAACCACGTAAAACTTTTTCATCTCATAAAAATAGTATTATTGTCCAATGGAACCATATTCCATATTACATGATGATCTTTTTGTATTAGTTAAAATATTCAACATTAAAAGCAAAACATTTAATACTTTAAGTAATTGCAAAATATTTACTACTTTAATGAATTGCAAAATATGTGTATTTTTATGTTACTTAAGTAGAATCAATTTTACTAATTTATGATTTTTGAAAATTGTTTAATCTTACATAAAAATTTAATTCGAATAATGGCAACAATAAAAATTATTTTTGCATTGCTGTCATATCGAGTAGTTCTGTAGCTGTTATAATGCGTTACATTTGAATATGGCATGCATTTTTACAATGTAAAAGAACGTCTCTGAAGAGATACTACAAAGATATTATAGTTTTGTTTGGATGATTTATGTTAAAATTATTTAAGTAACATTAAATAAATAAATAACCTCCGAAACGTTTTTTTTTAATGCTGGAAGTTATATTTTAGATTTCTGGAAATATCAGAATATCAGGTTACTATAATTTCACAGATATATTTGTAATTAAAATGTGCTACATTTTCCAGTGTTTGTTATTTATGCTCTTTAATAAATAATAGAATTATAACAGCCTTTTAGATTTTCTAGCTTTAGATACACACACTATATTTTTATATATATATATATATTATATAATCTAAAATAATTATGAAGTTTAACAAAACAAAGTAAAGTAGTCAAATTATATTTATAAAATAATTTTTTTTGTTGCACTTAAATACTCTCTAAATAGTGCACCATTTTCAAACTCAGTTGCATTAGAAATATATACATTGTGATGTACATATTTTCAAATAAAAGAAGTAAATAAAGTTTTTAATTTCAATGAAGTTATTTCAATTTTAAGAAACATAAAAATGCAAAATTGAATTATTTAATAGTAATTTTTGAAATCTTTTTAAAATTATAAAATAAACTCAAAAAAATTCTGTTTCGAATCTGCTGGTAGCATCTATTGCAATCGATGCTTTCAGAAACGAGCAGACTGGAGGACCATTGATACATTATGTGGTGTTCCTTGTTAACAGTCAAACTGCCTGGTGAGAATTTTCCGGGTTTTCACCTTGGGTCCTCCGATTAGGGGGCAGTTAATAAAAAAAGTCTTTCCCAATGCAATGCTTTCTCCTCATTGTCCGTCTATATGTTGCAAATGGTGTGAAATATGAGGCTCGCCGGTGTTCATCATCAACAACAAGAAAGTCTAAACAATTTTTGCAAATTTTGACTAGCTTTGACTTTTCTGGAAACAGTTAAAAAAATATTGTTCTTTTGAAAGATCCAAGGAAAGTTGTGTTTAGTTTGTTTAGAGCAATGTGAAGATTAAAATGCATAGCATCAATATTATAACTTCAGAATTGTGTATTGCAATGTTCGAGAAACATCTATTCCAAACATATTTTCTAGGAGAGAATAAGTAAACCTGATCATTACTCACGCGTTCTTTGAAGCAGATTACGAAAATCAGACACAACATTAGAAATAAGTGTAATAATCTGCATATACTAATTTCCATAAACTAAAGTAACAGAAATTGTTTCCCGAAAGCAGCTGAATATGCAGGAAGATTGAGTGCTATTCAGAAAATGCAAAGACCTTATTGTAGCATATGCAAATGGTATACCTTCTGACAATAAACTGCAGCATGAAATGAACTGTTTAGATGGTGCTCATTAGATCTTAGTTTTATCTGTAATGAACTTATCTGAAGAAGAACAACTAAAAATAAATACGTTCCCTATTATCAGAACTTTGGTAGAAATATATTAGTTTATCACGAGTTGGCTGAAGTAGAATAAAATTACCAAAATAGTTACGTTAATGCCCTCATTCCTAAAACTAAGGAACTAATTTTGAGCTAAAACTGTGTTTTCGAATTCGGTACTTCGGGTACCGAATACATCAAACAGTTAATCAATAATTTCAATAACAGTTAAAATATAATTGAAATTAATTGTTATTGAATTTATTTAAATTAATAATCTCAATGGCAATTTTACATTAAACAGTAAATCGTGTATACCTTTACGTGCTCTCATTTCCTACTGTTTGACGTATTCGGTACTTCAAGTACCGAATACTTCAAACAGTAAATTAATAATTTCAATAAAAGTTAAAAATAATTTCAATCAATTGTTATTGAAATTATTTAAGCTAATTATTTCAATAACAATAGTACAATAATTTGAATAACAGTTTTACATCAAATAGTTAATCATGTATACTTTTTAGCTTTTTAATAAGCATTCTAGTGGCTGAAATGTTTACAGTAAATGCTAAACATCAATATTATGATAATACAACATTAACAATATAATATTGACTATTCTTTCTATTGTGTTAATTGTACTTCGTTGCTATCGTGATAATTTTACTTACCATTTAAGTATTTGAATTGAGGTTATATATATATCTAATATGAATTTATAGACTTGTTTTACAATTTGATTGTCCGATTAATTTTAATCAAGCAGTTTAATATATTCCACTAAATGTTTGAATTCTATGATACAATGGAAATAAATATTCCGTTGTGGGCTGTATAACAATCTCTAGAAGAAATTATAATTTTGCAACAATGTTTCAAATGCAAAAATATTTTTAAGAAATTGAAAAAATGTTTATAAATTTGAAGTTTTGTCAAAAAAGAAACCTCAAATAAATAGAAATATTATATTATGGTATTAATTATATTTGTTTGTTTTCATAATGCAATAGGTGAAAAATTTATCTCATAAGATAGTGTCACAACTTAACCCCAGGCTAGTCTGGTGAAATCAAGGTTCAGAAAAGAGCATTAATCGAATAGAATCCAAATGGCTATGCTGACCTGAATTCAATCAAATTTG
Organism: Caerostris extrusa; assembly: GCA_021605095.1. NCBI lineage: Eukaryota > Metazoa > Arthropoda > Arachnida > Araneae > Araneidae > Caerostris > Caerostris extrusa. The sequence goes on along the minus strand of BPLR01017208.1, from coordinate 63,371 downwards.
GTAGTTTACTCTAGGGAGGCATATAGCAGACAGCCAATACTTATCGCTAACAATAAAGACCTCAAAGCATATATCCATAGCATATATAATTATATTTAATGTAGAATTATTAAAAGCACTGATCATAACTATATCATTTGATTAATATATTACTAGCATTTCCTTTTAATTTATACTCTGTTTCGTGCTAGTTTAATTGACTTAATAAAGAACATAATTACTAATTAAACTATATTTTTAAATATATTTGTAAGAATGAAAAATTGTTGTAAATAAGTGAAATAATTTTTGTTTTGTTATTGATTTTCTTTATCTGCTTTTATTGATATTTCTTTAAAAACCTTAAAAGACTAGATGCAAATTTTAACATATAATGTCATGCATTAAAATTAGCAATTTAAAATTTTTTTCAACTCATTTAGTGTTAGTAATATGTTATACAATTTAAAAGTTATATACAAAAGCTGCAAGGCGTATGAAATTTAGGCAATAATTATATAATAATGTGTTTTTAGAGATCTTTACAAGAAAAGTTCCAATGTATCTCCTTTTTTGACGAATTTTTTTAAGGTAAGATAACTTAAAATAAAAAGTGTCAGTGAAAATGTCCTTGATCTGTAATTTGAAGTAGAGATTAATAATAATGAAAGTATCTGATTTTTTTTTACTACACGATTCAGAAGTTAAAAGTTTTCATACAGCTACGAAAATAATATAGAAGGTTAAAGAATTTTTAAATTTCAAATAATACAGAAATTTAATTTTAAATGGTATCATTTGAAAAGAAAAACTATCTTTACTTTCTAAATCCCTTTGATGTGACTAATTAGGTTAATGTTAAATAATTTATTTAAATTTCAGGTTAAATTTAGGGTAGATATTCAAAAGTTTCATATATTCCATAGAATTACGATTTAAAATCAAGTTAAATTTCTGTAAAGGAACATAAAATCAAAACGATACATTTATTTCTGAAAGCAATTGGAAAATATAGAATAAAAGAAAAAAATTACAATCAAACTACATTTCCAAAGAATCATTGAGTATTAATAACTTAATTCATTCTTTACTAAATACTAAATAAATACTTCTCTTTTCCTAATGAAAAATAAAACGATAATTTAATAAGAATAAAACCTGAAATGCAGTCTTTCCGTAGACATACACAGAAATGCAGTTATAAGACTGCAATTTTTGTAATTATTGCAGATTACTTATCAGCTAATATTTAACTCTAATTAGGCGATTGTTCAAACTCATTATAAGTTTATCTTTTGAAATAGCTGCACTTAGCAACAATAATGTCTAAATTCAGATTTTTCGGTTGAACGAGAGTTAAATTCTAACTTCGTCAACATGGATGTTTAAAGTAGTTAATTGGCCAGCCAATATTAAGAATTTTTCAGATTTAACGGCAAAGGTAATATGGAAAATGCATGTCCAATACTTAAACAAATTAGTGATTTAGCAACAGATGTCTCGTGTGAATAGCCTAAATGCTGATTTACTGATCAATATTCAAAATATCAATTGTGTTTACTACTAAGCACTTGAATTTGCCTCATTCCAGATAGCAAGCGTTCAGATCCAGAGATAATGTCCGAATTAGTTACGCGGCGTACTTGCAAATAGTGATAATTTATGACAGAACTAGTTGTCATAATCCCAATGTCCACAATTAGTAGTGAAATAACCCCTTAGGCTGTTACGCCGTCTGGTGGAAATAGCCAACTAATTTAATATGATATATATTTTTGACATGCGTGTATATTTACTGGGCATTCCCATTTATGTAAATCAAATTAGAAAATAAACAAAAAAAAAAAATAAATTTCGAAAATATTACAGTTATTATTTTATAAAGAAATATTTTTAATTGTATATTATTTTTTCATTCAAGACTTTGGTATAAAAAATTTTTATTTTATTTTCCTATTAAATTTCTATTCTATTTTATTTTCATGATGAAGATCTTTCAACTTTAATAAGGTTATAAAAATTAAATTATTTACCATAGATTAAAAACACTGTCTTTCTTAATATTGAATTGACAACAAAATGCTTTCTTAAAATATTTCTCTGTGAAACGGGATATTTATCATTATCATATAAATTTGAGTAAAAATCATGTAAGTAGAGTAAAATTATACTTTTGTAAGTAATTTTATTTAATTTGTGCACAGTATGTGAAAGAAAAATCTAACAATCAGAAATAAGATGGAACTTCAAATTAGTACATCAATTTCTTATTATAATTACGATAAAATGCAAGTTTAATATATAATATCGAATATGCCCAAATAAGTGTGTTAATTGGAAGAGTCACTAAATTGCTTCTTGCTATTGTAGTTTAGAATTGTAATTGATATTTTTTGATAAAATTAGGAAATGTATAAATTAGTTCTATTTTAAATAAATTTGAGAAATATATACTTGCAATAAAAAAAAATCTATATAAAAATGTTATGCACATACTATTTCAAAAATAATAACTCAAAGCATTACTATTGGTACTTTTCTGAAATTAATAAGAAATGTTTAGAAGATTTCTTCCTTGCATATTTCAAACTTTTTCGTAGTATTTCTACATACTCTAAACCTATTATTTATGCATTATTATTATTACTATCATGTATTAACATTTACAACCCATTTCAAATTGTATTTACCAATGGTAAAGGTTTTATACAAAATGTCTTTAAGCACTTCAACGACGACATTTTTTTAAGTGAAGGAAAGTAATTTAATTTTTGATTAATTATTTAATATTTATTTTATATCAGCAACAATTCAATACCCATGAATAAAATAAATTAATAGCATCCTAATAGTGGATGTGAATTGTTGCTTGTTAATGATAAAAAAATGAATGAAAATATTTCATATATTCGAGATACACAGGTTTTCATATTTTTCCAAACATAGTGAAATATGTTTAAAATGAATAATTTTTTTTTATCATAGAGATTTTTGAATAAAATTTTCTTAAGGTAGAACCACATATAGTTTTAAATTTGTCAACAGTGATAAAATTTGTTACAATAAAAATTAAGTATTTATAAAACAATATTGAAAGGGAGTTTTTAAATATTATCTGTTCTAAACTACAACAAAACATTATTGAGTACTTTGAAGTAAATAGTTGTCCAATAACTAATTTTTTTAATAATCTAAATAATTTTAATTAATAAACTCAACGTATACATATTTACCTGGAATTGATGTAACAAAAGCAGATTAAACTTGTTAGAATCTCATTTGACTTGTAATAAATCGAAATGTTGAATATATATATATTTTTTAATTTTATTTATTCAATTAATTGAAATTGCGATTTTCACTTTCTCAAATATAATAAAGAAATAAAAATATAATTTTAACTTTTACTAAAATCACGATTCCTGAGATATGAATTCGGAATATAATAAATAACTTTTACACCATAATGTGTAATTTAAGAGAAAAACCGATTCGAAGAGTATAAATAATTTATTTCTTAAACTAAAATGATCGTTTCACAAATAATTTCAATTTTATTAAATAATTAAATTACTGCACGTAATAACTATTTTGATTGTTTTTATTCTATACAGTTTGATTAATGCACCAAAACTATCTACTTTCAAAATGCAATAATTTTGTCAGTTTTCCACTATTGTTTAAATATCTGTGAAAAACTGTTATAAAAGAAGAAAAATACTTTAATGCATTAAGTGTCATTATCAAAAATAATTGTAACTGAAATGTCAGATTAGTTATAAATGGTCTTCACTGAATTTTAATAGGAACGTATACTGTTATCTTCTAAGAAAAGAAGTGATGAACGTAAATGCAAAGGAAAAAAAATCAATAAAAGGACAAAAATCATATTCTGGAATATTAATTGAGACAACATCATTTTCTTTTTAATATCATCTACCTAGGGGATTTTTACTTTTCAACTACATTTGAAATTGAAATTTTATTCATCCTCATCATTTGTATGATTTAATTGAAGCACTTCTATGAATCAATCCTTTGATTTTTCATTTATATTCGTTTTTTACTTTTTTCGTTTTATTTTCGATTCAATAAACTGGTCAAAATATTAATCATCTTTTTCATTTTAACTCTTGAACAATGTATGGAAAATCAACAATAAACCGATAAAAATGAATTGATTCCTGTCTTTTTTATAAATGCCAAACAGCTAACGATTTTAGTACTCAAATTCTCTTAAGTACTGATTATTTTGAGCTTACTTTTCTTCTATATTGAAGAGGATACTCTTTTCTTTGTAACTCTTCGTATTATAAAATTATTTAATAAAAGATTTATTTTGGTTCTCTTAAAATTTTAAAGAAATTTGATAGTGTTTGATGATCAAACTTTCTCACTAAATATAAAAATATATACCCTAAATAAAAGTGATTTTATATTATTTAAAAAAACTTGCACTGATAAAAATCCATAAGAAAACAGAAAAGTTAAAATCAAAAAATCCATAAAAAGTATTTAAGAAATAATTAAAGAAAACCAAGAGAAAAAATATTTAATTAAAAATCAATTATAAATAAAAAGTGCAAAAAGTATAAAAATTCTCTTTGATCGATTAAAATAAATTATTGAAAATTAAAAAAATATTCATCTTATTGGATGAATGTTTCATATTATTTAATGTTGAATCTAAATAAAATCTTAAAATGTTTTGATAATAATTTCACTAATTGTTCCAGAACTGTGGCACCTGATAAGTATCATTTTTGTATGTTTTCATTAACTGGCTTCAAATCATATATTTTTATTTATGGAGCATATTAAAAATATGTACACACTATTATTTTATGGTAAATATTATTTTAGAAGTTTATTTTTATATAATTAATTTTCTATTTCACTTTATCTTTATTCGTTCAAAAAAGCAAATGCATTATGCCAATAATGAATATATTTCAGAATGGAAATATAATCAGGTAAATTTTGCGACAACTTTCGTTCTAATTTATAAATTTCCCAGATAAACACACCAATATAAATTACTCTAGAATTCTTGGGTATCTCATTTCGCTATCATGATTCAGTTTTATTGCATGAATATTATGTAACTAATATAAATTTAAAGAGCTCTTTACCTAATTACATTTAAAGAGAATTGTTCAAATAATTTTCAACATTATATTTATAGAAACACTGTTGAAACTATCTGAAGCACCACATATAATTTCTGAACAAGAAGAGCAATATCGTAATTTCAATGTGAGAAAACTTATCAGTGAAATTTAAAAAAATAAATCAATGTAATATGTTGTATTCAATAAATATTAAAAGAATATTAGATTTTAAAAGCTGTATTGAAAATTAGTTTAATTAAAAAATATCTTCCAAATATAACACTATAACTAAACATTCTTACCATAATGGCTTCTTAAGTTTATTGGGGTTTCATAGTAAACTATAAAAATCAATTATACAAATGATTTTAATCAGTTATTCTTGCATAACTTATTAATTATCAACTTAACGAAAATAAATTTAACAAAATGTGCATTATGTTATAAATTGCATTATGTTATAAATAATTTATAATGGATTATGTAACAATCTTCTTCAAAAACATCTCATCTATTAGTAGTACTTATCAAATTCAGTATAATTAGAAAAGTATTTTTCAAGTCTAATGTCTCTTTAATCAATTCTATAACTTATTGTAATTTTACGGTAAATTTTAACAATTATGCGAATGCGATTTTATTCCATTAGTTGAAACATTACTCTTAAATTGTTAATTTAAAAAATAAATTATGTGATTATGATGTATTCAATAAAAAATAACACAAATTGTAACGGTGTTTGTGACAATAGTTTTGGAAATTGTCTCGTGTTTAAAGAGTATTATTAAAATTAAATATAATCGCAAATATCTACCAACTAATGATTCTTATTTTAATCAGTTCTTAAGTTTACTATTAAGTTGGTATAAATTATGGTATGAATTATGCAGATACAATTTTATACAGGGATTGACACATCGTTTGTAAATTTTAAATTTGATGAAAATAAATTAAATGAAACATTATATATTTCATGAACATATGCAAATTCTAATGATGTTAGTAACACCACTCGTAATGAGCCTCGTCTATTCAAAATATATATAATTACAAGATTATCTACCAAATACATCAATAAATGATTTTTAACTTAATCGATCTTAGCTTATTGTGAGTTCAGAAAAATATGACATTAATCGTGAGGATATAATTTTATTCAGGATTATATATAATAATTGTTAATCGTGGACATATTAAAAATAATGTCAATGAAAACTTTATATTCCATAAACATAGCAAACTATGATGTTGTTTGTAAAAGCCTTCTTGAGATAAATCTCATTTATTCACCTTCAGTTAAAAGGATCTTCTAAGTATACCAACTAAAGATACTTACCTTAATCCAACTTATTTTTTTTTGAACTTTTTCAGTATAAATAAGGTATTAGTTATACTTTTTGAAATAAATATCATTTATCCAATTTCAGTTATAAACGATCTTCTAAGTATGACAATTATTGATTCTTACCTTAATCATTTCTCTAACTTATTTTCATTTAGCTTATTCAGTATTAATTATACTTCTTTATCTCAAGAAGTATAATTCTCCTAATCTCATTTATTCAACTTCAGTTATAAAGGATCTTCAAAGTATACCAACTAATGATTCTTGCCTTAATCATTTCTCTAACTTATTTTCTTTTAACTTATTCAGTATGAATTATGGTACTAATTATTTTTTTGAGATAAATCTTATTTATCCGACTTCAGTTATAAAAGGATCCTTCAAGTATACCAACTAATCATTATTACCTTAATCATTCTCTAACTTAGTGTCTTTTAACTTATTCAGTATAAATTACAGTATTAATTATACTGAGATAAATCGCATTCATCCAAGATTTTCCAAATGTACCAACTAATTATTCTTACTTTAATCATTTCTCTAACTTATTTTCCTTTAACTTATTAAGAATAAATTATAATACTAATTATACTTATTGAGATAAATCTCATTCCTCCAAGATCTTCAAATGTACCAACTAATGATTCTTACCTTAATCATTTCTCTAACTTATTTTCCTTTAATTTATTCAGTATAAATTATGGTATTAATTATACAAACGTAATTTTATCCCGTGATTGACGTATTCCATGTAAATTGAAATCTGATCCCAGTCGATGAGTGTATCAAAAATGCTTTCTCGTAACGAAAGAAAGTCGGGATAAAAGACGAAAAAGGTATTGAAAAGTTCCTCTTTCAGGCAAGTAAAATTTTCAGCGAAACTACTTGGAGGAAAGTTTCCTGCTCATTAGGTACCTTTTGTCGCATGTTAATGTGGCAATTCCTGGTACTGTCTCCTCTGCTAAGGTAGTAGTCGAAGTATGCAGGAGTAGTTCCCAATCAAACTTGATTTCTGGACTCTCTTCTCCGTTCGGGGTCCAAATCGCCCGAAGTCTGTAATTCGAATGGGAAGGGAAAAAAAGGGAAAAGGAGGAATTTGTCAGTTTTAATGGGAAATGAAACCTGAAGGTAGAGGAAATTTTTCTCGATTCCATTTTGTGAGTGGTGTTTTAAAAATTACGCATATGAGAGATTTTATGCGAGTTTTTGGGAAATAACGTTATGACATAACAAAAAAGCAAAGTAGAGTAGAGTTAAATTTTAGAAGGGGCTGATTACTTTTTGAAGTTTTATATATATATATATTTTTGAAAGTCGTTTTTAGCTCCGTTAGCAAGATTCGGGATTTATTGCTGATAAAACTTTTTCCGAATCGTTGTTCTTTTTTTTTTTTAATGGTATTGTTTTGTTCTTCTGGAATTTAAGGACTTAAATTTTGCTAGTTTGGAAAAAGAAAAAAGAAAGAGTTAAAAGTTATGTAATTTAATATGACACCAGAAAACAAAAGTATTCAGCAAATTGAAAATTTACCAATAAGTTCTAACTGTGCATTTTTATTCAACATTTTAAAAATGTTATTATTTTAAAAATGCTTCAATGCATGATAAATAGTATATATTTTGATGACATTTTTAGAAGCGTATTCCCGATTATTCATTTTTTAGATTCCTTCATTTCGTCTTTCACTTACAATTATAACTAACAAATATACCAACATTGTTACAAAAATTAAACATTTTTAATTCTGGACAACATTATTACGAAAAAATGTCTGTGTCATAATTAAGGATTTGAAATTTTAAGTAACTCTTCTTAAATAATAAAAATTAAGCAAATAAAGAAATTATTCTTATTAAAGAATTCCCAATATTTTTTTATTTAATAAGTTATTTTTTATAATAATTTAACAAATGGCGTCTGTCAATGTTTTAAGGCAGGAGTCATCTTGTAGCATAAAAATATGATGGCAATAGAAAAATAAAGTTTTTATTTAATTAAGAAAATTAATAAAATAACTTTTTCGCACTTGTTACTAATTTACGGAGCGAAATAACAAATTCAGAGAAAATGAACATCTAAGTGCCTTCTAAAAGGACTTTTTAAAAAGCTAACTTCCCCCATATTTGAATGCTGTATGGACATTCCCTCTAAGCAATCTATTGTCTCCAAGTAATCTCCAATCGACTGTCAATGTGGAGACAGCTTATACACACTGTCAAAATCTCCATAGAGTCTTCGTTTCTGAAATCATTAAACTACAAAGTACGCCATTAACTATTCTAAATTATTTGAAATTAAATGTTAGAAACTTATTTAATAATCCACACAATTACATATAATGAAAAGGAAATTAATTTATTCCAATTAACTTAGAATTTAGCATTTTTTTTCATTACGGTTTATGCACTTCATTATTAAAATATATAAATAGAAGTATATTTACTTAAATAGAAGTATAGAAAATGCCTTAAATTTACTTAAAATTTTAAATGCTTCCAAGGAGAAAGTTAAGTGCACAAATAGATAGATGTAAATAACATTAATTCAAAAATACTTATAATTTATGAAATTTCTCACTTCATATTTACTCAAGATTAATCATCTTTATCATTATTAGTAAGAAAAGATCTATATTTTTGAGGATAATAATATAAATTACAAACAACATGATTAATATTTTGTGTGAAATGGAAAAAAATGCTTTCCGTTATATAAGTTGATTGTATAGTTATTACACTTTATATTTTTCTTTCTTCTATTTGTGCCCGTCTCGTGGCTCAGTGGTAGTGTGCGCTGCTGGGTGAGCATTAGGACTGAGATTCAATCCGTTGCCGCCATTGCTGTAGACACAGTTTCAAAATCGAGGAGACTCGATGGCGTTTGAGATGCTCAGCATCTTGCCTCGTTAGTCAGACTACTTGGTGAGAGTTTCCAGGTTTTCTCCCTACAATATGCTAATATATGGGGAGGTTTTGCCTAAAATGTCCTCCTGGAAGGCACTGCCCTTCTTCTTCAGCGATTCGGAGCCAAGTCAGACTTCTACCCAAGGGTGCTCCATCACAACAGAAGCTTCACCCTTTTCCTTTACCCATGAGAAGCCTACTCATGAGGTGTCCGTCCCGTTGCCGGACATTGATGATTAGTCACATAGTCTTCTATTTGTACATTAATTATCATTGTCGCAACAGCCCCATGGTGTGCCAAGGCTGTCTGTCTACTGACAGACTTCGAAACAAGATATGTTTTTCTTTTTATGGAGAAGAGTTGCCAGCACTACGCCCAACGCTCTACATCCCTATTAGACAGGGACCTACTGTTTAAAGTGGATTCCAAACTACTACAACATCCATGCCACCGCGGGACTCGAACCTGAAGCCTGTGTCACCGAGCATCAAAGCGCTAGTCACTCGGTCGCTATTTGTACTTTAAAAACCTTAATGTCTTGTAAATTTAATAAAATACAGGCAAATTTCAATAGTTGTTCTTGCTAAACAATACTTACTCTCAATTGGAACTAAGCGAATAATATTTTTTTCTGAGATTTGCATTTCTTAAAAAGGAATGATGCCTTTAATTTTAAAGAGTGTCTCAGTGCTGTGTTGAACATGGCTAAAACAATTTTTTTTTTTCAACCCCTTATCAAAAAAAGAACTCGTAGATATAAATATTCTTTTTCATTTTTAGTGGACACTTTATGAATTCTTACTTTCAAAATACATGACAAAGATACATTTTTATCAATGTTAAAGTAGTCTTTCTGAGATATTCGCCGTTTTTACTTTAAACTGGCATTGGAATAGCAGAAGAGGAAATTAATACCGAGTTTCTTTTTTGAAATGTTTTACAAGTCACTAAATTCCTTTCAAAGTTAATTTCCTGTTTCATACTTTTACCGGATACTTACTTTCTATCATAACAAGAAATAAGCAAGGCCGTGAAATTCATTTTCACGGTTAAGTCTACCATCATGTGAATTTTCTACATCTTATTCAATAATATTTTTCCATGGTAGTTTTGAAGCACCAGGAAACTTTTCAAACATGTTTCGATGTTGTTTCTTGTAATGTTGTTTGAGAGAATTTCTTTTTTTTTTTCTTTCTTTCTAAGAAACAATGATAGAAATTAGATTTTCGGAAATGTATCTCAACATCATCAATCACTGCCTTTTAAAATTTCTTTGAATAAACGAATCTTATCATGCTCAAGTCGCAAAGATTACTTTTTGTTTAATTTGTTTTCCGACCGGTTTAAAGATTACTTTCAAAAACTAATTAATCTTATGGTTGGTCAGAACAAGGTGACTTAGCAATAAAAACAGCAAAATTAAAAATCTGTCAGTTACTTATTGGTACGTTAGAAAATTACTCGTCTAAGTAAAAAACATGTTTTATATTTGCTGTGTATTATTAACGTATAATTTCAGACCGGAAAATTCCCAAAAGGTGATTAATTGTTGGTTGGTGATGGGAGTAATTATGGCATGGATAAAAGTATTTTTAATATAATTAACTGCTTATTTTTCAAGTTAGAATAAACCGGAAATAAAACAGCTATTTTTAGGATGGATAACTAATATGAAAACATTTTAAATATAAAAACTAAACGAAAAGAAATAGTTTGATTTCAGAAAACAATTTACTAATAGCGTGATGAACTTTAATCAAATCAAGAGTAAAAATTAAAAAATCTGTTTAATTAAATAAAAATCTTATCATAAGTACCATTTATTGATAATTTTGATTTACACGAATACTATATTGTTTTTTATGAATTTATATTATAATTTATAATATATGAATATTTTTATTAATTTAACATTAATATTATGCTGCCTTTTCCTATTTATATTTATGAACAATGCGGAACTAGGAAAATAGGAGAACTTTTTAAGAAAACTAGTTCACTTTTTGTGTAATATAAAAGACCTGTATAATTTATTTTATCTTAAACCATTATTTATCTCAATACCAAGGAGATGATACTTGCTAATTACAGAAAACTGTTGGGCAGTATTAGTCTACAGGAATAAATGGCATCTTTCCCTCCATCGAAGAGTTAATCGCACAATTCATGACGAGGAACCTAAATAATATTTAAATATTAATATCTTAATACTTAAAAATTTTTAACATAAATAATATTATTGTTTTGTTAAGTTTTAAATTCTTTTTTTTTTTTTTTTGTTTCAATCTTCTTTTAACATGTTTAGTATCCTTGAATAATTTTTTTATTGTGTATTGTTAGGCATTCTGTTCCAATTATGTATATCACGAACAGACAACCGATAAGGGATGTAGAGAAAACATTGTTTATTGTAGAACTTTTTAGGGATAACAGCCTCGTAGGTGAGTGTCGTATAGGTGAAAACCCGAAAAACTCCACCAAGTAATTCGGGTGTTGATATGAAACGTTTACACTTACTCTTACAAACGCTATCTAGTAACCTCGTTTCTAAAAGCATTGATTGAAACTGCAACTGATTAATTCCTCTTACAAGTAAATTACGCCCGAAACCACTCATAATTATAGGTAGTTTTATTAGCTGCGTAAAGTTATGAGATAATGAAATAAACTCAATTGTTATAAGATATAACTATTTATTTATTAGATATACTCAATTATTATGCGATAAATCTACTTAATTATGACACAAACTCAATTATTATCAAATAAAACTATTTAACTATGAGATAAACTCAATTATTATACGATAAATCTACTTATTATGAGATAAACTCAATTATTATCTCATAAAATTATTTAATTATGATAAACTCAATTATTATCCGATAAAACTATTTAATTATAAGATAAACTCAGTATTTAATTATGCTATAAAAGTATTTAATTATGAGATAAATTTCCTTTACTTTTTAAAAATAGTGAAATCATTTTAACCTATCTAATATCATTTAATTATTTGATGCTTTTTTAAAAAATAAAAAAATAAAAAATAAAAATTGGTACTTTCTCGTTACTATTAGTATGGGCCATAGTTATGCAAAAAAATGTGTTAGGAGATATGAATAAGGAGGTATATTTTTAAATAAAACATATTTCTTAGTAATCTAAGAAAATTCATTTGAATTAATTAAAAGACGCAATATCATTGAGAAATGTGTATTACAGATTATACATACAATTGGATTGTATTTGAAGGAATTAAATTTTAATGTTTGCATAGGTTATTTTCAAATTATATCAACTTACATAGAAAAAGATATCATAGAATTTTTTAAAGAAAAAAATTTTTCGTTGTGTATTTTTTTTTAAATTCTATAAAAAATATTTATTCTAAATTTTCTATTGTATATATCAAATGTTTTCAGCTGACCTCTCCTGATAGCATGATATTCTTTTTTTTTGATATCATTTATATATTTTAAAAGAAAATAAACTCTTAAACGTATGCAAAATATATATTATATAGATAAATTAGATAGCTGTCCAACTTTTAGTTTATTTTTTTTTAGATTTTCCTGTGTAATTGTTATGATATCGAAAATTATAATTAAAAATAAGATACAAAACAAAAATAAATAATGACTAAAAGTCAATTTATACATACCTAAAGTTTGAAACAATTAGATTTAAGAAAATTTAAATAAATTAAGTGAAAGCAATTTTTATAATGCGAAGTAATTGTAAAAGCAACTTAAAAATGGCTTAATAATTTTTCTTTATTAACTATTAAGTTATTATTTATTCACATTTTCAAAAGTACTGTAAGTATTTATTGGTTAAATTTTTAATGATCCATAAGGTTTGTTTTATGGTTCATTCATTTCATGGTTATGTTTATGTTTGGTAAAGAAATGGTCAAAGATTTCAAGGACATTCCAAATAATTATTGTTTTTCATTACTGAGTATTTTCATCTGAGGTCACAAGTCACTTTACAAAGACAATTATACAGCACATTTAGTACTGGGTTTCAGTTAATTTACACGCACATTTTCCACCACCTGCTCGGGAGCAAAGAAAAAGACTTTCTAGCCTACAGATTTATCGTATACTTATCTGGTATAGACATGGGAGTTTTCGTTCAGTATCACTTACTTGGTTTCAAACCAAATTCCTTAGTCCGAAGCTGTATACTATTAAAAAATATGAATTGTGAATTAGGATCATATATTTTTATGATCCTATTAAATCATATATTAGGGTCTATATTAGGACCCTATATTTGTATGATCTATTTTATTATTACTATTTCTTGAGTAGGATCATATATTTGAATATTTTTACGCATGCATCTTAAAAGTTATTTTAAAAAATGTATAGCTGTTTCGTTTCCTGAAAAAAAAAAATCGAAAAATAAATATTTTTTTAAATATTGATTTTTGGCTACCTTTTAACCTAATTTATGAGTAAATTTCTTACATTGATGAAATATATTAAAATAACTACAATGTTTCAAGTTCTTAAATATCACCTTAATAAAATCAAAAACTGTAGTTCTCAACCTTTCAGATAATCAATCAATACTCAGGACAATCAAGTGTTTTTATAAACTAGGTCTGAACAATTGCAAAACATTTTTAAATATTCAAAGATTGATACTATACATTTTGTAAAATGACATTTTTAATTTATTTTGAATATTTTAACGCATGCATCGTGAATTTTATTTCAAAAAACTGTATAGCTGTTTCGTTTCATGAAAAAAAAAAAAAAAAAAAATCCTTTCAAAGCTTACTATTACCTAGAGTTTACTCGATAGAAATACAAAACCTTTGGCATTGATTCAGAAAGGAGAGCGAGCTACGGGAGAATTGACCAGATTCAAAGAAAAAAGAACAAAGAATTTTAACTTTTGAGCTCACTTTTTTTTTTACTTAACGAAGCATAGTTGTATTCTTCAAAGAAAAGTGGAGTGTACATTTTCTAAGACGCTCTTCAAAGCTAAGCAGTAATGCTTTGCGTTTCTAAAGTTTGATACAGGATTTAACAAAGAAATTTTTATTTTAATAAAATGTTTGTTTTAAAATTATTAAGTTTCAATATAAATACAATTTAATGTTAAAAAAAACTATATTCAGTTTTTTTTTTAAATATTATAATAATTTTAAAACATTTTACCTTAAAATTTTTGTTTGAGAGCTTATATTTTCAACATATTTTTTAACTTAGCAATTTTTAATATCTAGTGGATTTCATTACAGTGACAGAAGATTCGGTAGAGATTTTTAGCGCGTTTCAAATCGATAGTTGGAAAACCAACATTAAATTATTTGACTACAATCTTTTAAATTGATGCAACACGTAATTTAACATATTTTAAAATTGTCCCTTCGTTAAAAAAGAAGAGTCTTTGGTTATCTCTTTTTATGAAAACAAACAAAAAACAAAATTAGTAAGATATAGAAAAGATTCCGCAACATTTTTCACAATTCAGACATCTGTTCCTATAATTTTTATGAGGGACTGAGTCGATTGCTGATACAATCAATATGCAATTTAAGAGCATTTTTTATTTAACATTATTAGTGTAACCACTATTTAATATCAGCGACATCCCATTACACTAAGCATTCCACGAACATTCCCTTATTAGAAGAGAGGGAATTGCAATTCAGGAAGACTCTTAGAGGAAACTGCCTCCATTTGGCCACAGGATGGCTGCCAATACTTGAGTTTTTAAATAAAGACTTGGATTCTTGGTTTCTTATTTCAAAAGATGCAAAAAAATGTATTGCATAGTTTTATTGACATTATAGATGCTAGACAGGTCGAGGCTATTTTATACTTTTACTATTAAAAAATACTTTGACTAGACATTCTATTGCCCTGATGACTGAGTGACTATCGCTCCATGCCACAGGTTTCGGGTTCGAGTCTCGACAGTGTCAGGGATGTTTCTAATGGTTCGGAATCCACTTTAAGCCGAGGGTCGCGGTCTAATATGACTGTAGAGCTTTGGCGTAGAGCTGACAACCCTACTCTGTAAAAAGAAACTCGAAATCTGCCAGTAGTCATACATTGTTGACCCACCATGGGGCTGTTGGGCCAATGAAGAAGAACAAACATTCTATGAAGTTTCATATAGTATTGTCAAATAATATATTGTTTTAAATAAAAATATTAATTAGCTTTCTTTTACTTTTTGTTGCTTCATGTTTTCTTAAGTCGAACTGACTAAATAAATCTTAATAATAACTCTGGTTAATATCTCTGGTTTTCTTAAATTGAACTGATTAAATTGGCATCAGCTATAAATGGTGAATGTATTTTAATTCAAAAGAAGTGAATAAAGTACACAGACAAAAAGTCAGGGTTTCTAAGTTGAATGACTTACTCAAACAAAGTATAAACTTAAGTATCAACTAAAACTGGACAAAAACAATAAGCACTCCAGATATTGTAAAGTGATTCAAAAAATTATAAGTAAATGCATGCTATTAAAGCATAATGTTCCTATGAAGCATAAAAATTTTTTTTGAATTTTGCAAAACTTGCTAAGAAGTTTTAAATTTGCTATTTCTGTAACAGAAATATTTATTAAAAGGTAAGTATTAATTTAATTAAACTTTAAATTTTAACTTTTTTATATTGGGTTTTTTCTTAGATCTTGGGAATCTTACCAGCTAAATCTTAAGTTTTAATAAAAATAAAAATCGCATTGGCAGCCTTGTTTGTGCGGAAACCCAGTAAACTCTCACCAGTGAGTTACTGTCGAAGCGAAACGTTTAGTCATGTTGTCTTAATCACTACCAAGTTTTTGCAATCAGTGTAAAATGCGTAGCAAATGTTAGTGCATTCGAATCTTCAAACTCTTGATCGGCAAGCCTAGAACTAATTCAGTTTTAAAAAGATAAAGAAATTCTCACTGGTTTTTTTCTCACGTATTCAATATTTAAAATAGTGAAAGAGACTTAAATATTTTCAATATGTCTTTTTGTGTTTCAATATTTAATTGAATTATTTATGTTCATTTCTTACTATTTTGAACTTTCTATTTTCCTTTATTGATCCGAATAAAACGAAGAAAAAAATGTAAAAACACTTTTAAAATATGTTACTTTATTTGTTAGCTACATATGACTTTATTTTGTTATTGTATTTTTATATTAAAGACGATGTTTTTGTTTTTTATTTGTAATTTAAGAAGCATGCATTTACAAAATTATAAAACTGAATATAGCCAAAAAGTTCAGTCGAATGAACTTCATTATCTTTCAATAAATTTACTTCGTTAATGTAGTGGTTTTATGGGCTGATGGATGAGTGACTAGGGATCTGACGCTCGGTGCCACGATGTTTGGGTTCGAGACCTGGCAAATGGATTTTTGTAGTGGTTCGGAATCCACTTTAAACTGTAGGTGCCGGTCTAATATGAGTTTAGAGCTTTGCGCGTAGGGCTGACAACCCTACCCTGTAAAAAAAAAAACTCTTGTCTCGAAATCTGCCAGTAGGAAGACGGCCTTGGTCGATTATGGGGCTGGTGCGCCAATAAAAAAGATGAATACAGTGGTTTTATATCATTTGAACGACTGCAATATTAAGTGAACCTATAAAATCTTAGATTAATGATGAAATTAACCCATCTTTAGTTGTAATAGGTTCAGGGACTATTCACTTTAATAGATGAAATACGATTTTGTCAGTGAAATGCCCTAATTTGCCCGTCTTATTAAAGCAACATCTGAAAATTACTATCAGACAATTGAACTGCTGATACAAAATTCTCTGTAACATTCTCCTTTGAATTTATTCTTTTTTAAAATCAGTACCTCTAGGTTATGTTACCAGTGAGGATTGAATATTTTCCCCCTAGTTTAAGAGCACTATCAAGGGTTTATAAGTGGAACCAGAACGCTTTCTAGTAGTTTGAATATTTTTATTATTTTAAAAATAAATGTGTTAAAGACCGTACTCTAAATTTAAAAGTATGTTCAAGATGAGTTAAAATTCTTCAAGATTTCAATCTCCTTTACTTAATGGCTTCTTCAGTTAAAACTTCTTAGGATCGTAGATCTTCAGAGAAAGAGGTTATAAATCAATCACTGACATCATTTAACTAAGGCTACTTATAATGATAGACTGCCGCGTACTTTGGCAAAGGTGATGCTATCGTCGGCTTTACTGAGCGAGTGTCTTATGGTTCCTTCGAATGTAATATAAATTTTGGATTTATCAACTTTAAAAACTTACAGGAAGGCAAACACACTTAATAACGCAAATGGTGAAATTAAAAAAAATAACTTTCTTCATAATACTGACTACAATTACTCTCAGCATTAGAAAAAGACTTTTTACTAGCACTTTAGACTATATACTAGCAAGGCTAGCATTTTGACCGTGTATCAGTGCTACCATGAGGAGATAGCTTTTAACAAGGTTCAGAATAGAATTTTCTGGTGGCATCCATTGCAGTACCTACTTTCAGAAATGAGATGATTTGATGAAGATTATGACAACTTATGCATGCACTAATAAGAATGCAACATCATTCAACATGATAATTTCTTGTAATCTAAATTTGATACATAAGAACAGAGAAAAATTTCTGATCAATATACTAACATTTCTGTCACAGATCAAATTTGTAACATATGTGGTTTGGTTTGTCGTTCTAAAGTCATTTTTGCACACTTACTTAGACCGGGACTTACAGTTTAACGTGGATTCGATGCCTGATTGCCAATTAGTTAGCTCTCTGTCCTTTGGTATCATAGGCTTCAGATTCAAATTCTGGCCATGGAATGGATGTTTGTTAGTGGTTCAGAATCCCCGTTAAACAGTAGGTCCTGGTCTAATTAACTTAAAGCTTGCAAAAAATTATCGTAGAGCGATAAACCAATGTGAATTCCGAATCATTAACAAACATCCATGCCAACACCCAGTTCGAACCTGAAGCCTATGGTATCAAAGGCCACAGAGGACTAGCCAAGGCTATTAAGCCTCTAATATCTCTTAGAAGTTGCATATGATTAATGTTGACCAAAAATAACAAATAACCGCAAAGTAATGACAAAAATAAATGTTTTACCGTCACCGTGATTGAGGTTAAATTAGGCGCTTAGTAACCGACTAAGACCCAAAGTCGACGATAAATCAAAGTCCCAATGAGGAAATACATACTGCGAAAGGGTTTGTTTTCAACGCAATTTGCTGAATAGGAATGCCGATAAAACGCAATCGATAGATCAAATGCAGAACATTAGTCGTAATAGAAAAATGGTTGTCACAAAACGAAAAAAAACCGTCAACAACTTGTGTCCACCATTTTGTCTTCTTTAACCATTTTGGGTTGTAAAAGGGGGCCATATTTCAATTAAAAAGGGATATTTGAAGAATAGTTGAAATCTATATTTTTTCCGCTTTCATTAAGTTTTACTAAGAATCGAAATTGAAGAACTTAAATTAATTGAAAAATGACGAAAGATTTTACGATGTTATTTATTTGATTTTAAAGAATAATTAAAACAATTTCAGGCATCTCTAATAAATATTAATCCATTAACATCTAAGATTTATTTAATGCATGCAAATTCATCACAATTGTTGCCTCACGGATATTTTACATCTTTTATTAAACTGTATGTGAAATAATGCACTTTTTGTCATTCCTTTATCTGCCTTTTGATTAAATTTATGAATAATCAAAAAAAAATATTGGACTACATAGACATGAATGTGACTACATATTAGGCATTTAAAGCTTTTAAATTAAAATTTTTTTTTCAATATTTTTAAAGCAAATTTGTTGCACTTTTCTAATTTTTATGGTATTTAACAAAAAGAAAAATTATATTATTATTTGATTAAAGTTCTTGTTATGAACATAATAAATCCTTTTTTTAGTAACTTCTAGATCCTTATTAACATTTACAGTAAGTTTATAATCGTTGTACTTGTATCATATTACAAGAAGTGCTATGTGTAAAATAAAGATAAAAATAATTGAAATTACGAATGAGAAAATGAGAAACAACTTTAAAATTTAATTTATCCTTTAAAATATTCTCAGCTATCAAAATTTTGACTAATGAGGAAAAATACACCTTTTACCTCTTTATAAAATTGATGTGATAAAATTTAACTAAATATCTCAGTAATTATTTTTTTTTGCAGAGATTTTTATAACAAAAAACAATGTTAAAATAACTTTAAGATAAGGATAATTTTATTTTTTTCAGTAGTTCTTAAATACAATGAGATATGCGGTTACTAACAGGACAGTTCTGGTTTCTTTAATTGCTTTAAATAGATAAAATGGTTGAACAATAGCGAACAGCTATTTGCTAAAAACAAAACAATTAATAAACAATTTCATTTGAACGATATCGGAATACGCTTAATCAAACAATGCTCCTTAACTTAGGAAACGAATAGATCCATTATGCATTTAATGGATCTAAACGTTTTCTTAATTGTCTGTTGCAATGGCTTAACGTTCTCTAAATGATACACGTAATTACAATAAATATTTAATGGCTATTGTATTAATTCACTTATCTCGCAAGTTGTATGCTTCAACTATATTTGTAGACGTGACTTTATCACTTAGCCAATTTTGATAAAAAATATTCAATAAATCTAATATATAAATATAAAAAAAAATAAAAGTTTTCTAAATATATTGTACTTATTATTAGCTCATTTAAACACAAACAATATGTGTGACTGATTGGAAAACTTCTATTATTATTTAATTCCATAATTATTTTTGTCTTTTACGAGAAATAATTTAATTTATATAGCCTAATTTATTGAAAGCATTTATAAAAATACAATACACTCAATGATGTCTTTTAAGAGAAATAATTTAATTTATGTAGCCTAATCTGTTTATAGCATTTATAAAAATACAATTTACTCAATGATGTTTTTAATTAAATAACTCTATAAAGAAATAAACAATACAATGGGATTTAAATAGCCCCACTGGAATTTAGGGTTGTTTTATTTATTTTTATAATAACAATTTTCAATGAAGAAATCAGTTTTATCATTGAATCAAGTTATTAGTTTAGTGCATTTAATGTTTCATATTTTGATAATTTAAAATAAGTCTTTTAAATATTACAATAAATTTTCTATGGATGATTTTCTTTTTCTTTTTTTCAATAAAATTTTTTAACATTGAGTGATTAAAATAATCTACAAAAAAAATGTATTTATTATCTGAAATATAAAAATTAATTAACTTGAAAGATTCAATATTATAAAAATAATTGCAAATAGTAATAATATTACATTAATAGAATATGTAATATTAATGTGTGAATATAGTTATAGTAATTGTGTTGTCACAATTACGAATAGATATTAAAATTATGATTATTTATTAAAATGATTATGCTATTGTAATGATACTATTGAACTAATAAAGATATTTGTTTTAAATCAAGTAAAGATTGTTGAAATTTTCAATTAAACATAACTTTTAAACAATTTATAATATTTTACACTATTTAGTACTTCTATTCAATCGGTGACATATTGCATAATATTATTTATGTAATATGTGTTATTATTTGTTAATGTAGAATGCACGTATAACACTTACGAAAATAAATTTCAATAATTTGTTACAACAATTATACAATTACAATACTAGCATTTACCATTAATTGTATAATATTAAATAATATGTAGGCTTTCATATATATTTTTTATATTTTTGAGAAATAACTTGTATTTTTACTTTGAGTAGAGTGAAAAAAGTTAAATAATTTATCTACAACTTATTGTATAAAATTCTTTATATATAAGATTTTTAATTTTATAAGAATTTTCAATTTAAAGTTTTTAAATAAATTATATCATTACTTGAATGTATAAAATTGTATTCTCAATATGGACGCATTTTATATGGCATAAGTACTCTCCATTTCAAAGAAACAATTACTGAAGCTTTTTTGAATTTTAAACTGGGGGATTTTATTCGATGAAGGCTTCTATTTGACTGTATGTTATCCAAGAAACAATGTTTTCGATAAAAGTATTGTATAACACATGGTTTTGGCTGTCTCTGGCATTTGTTTGGAAGTTCGATTCGATTTCAGAATAAATAAAATCACTGAAGAATTCAAAATATCATGAAACATAGAAATCCAAGCAGAGAGTTTTCTTTTAAAATAAAGAAATAAGAAAATAAATATTATTTATCAAAAATATTTTAAATTTTTTTTATTTTGCTTGTTAACAAATTTATTCATAAAATAATTAAAATAAAAATTATTTCAAACAATACATGAAGCAATTTCATTAATATTTCTTAGAAATTATCACATTTTGTAATTTAAGAGTTTTCGTATGTTTTCATATATTTATTACATTTTTAATGTACAATATATGGAATTTAAAATTTATTTGAAGTAAACTCTGCGCATATATAATTAATTTTCTTAACTATAATACGTATATAATAAGGTGTGTATGTACAACAGTTAAACCAATTAATTAGATATACATAGTTTACTTCTAAATAAATTTTAAATTCAAATATATTACATTAAAAATGTGAATAAATCGATAACGAGAATTATTATAGCGATCTGTTTATAAAAATCAATAAAAAAAGTTATATCGTTTTGCATGACTTCATTACATTAGAAAAACGAAATGATACTAAAATGTTTTACATGGTTTTACTTTATAAAGTAAATTAAGTATTTCTGTTTAAAATCAGATAATTTATAAAACAATTATATATAACAAGTATTAATTCCTTTTTTTAATAACATTCCAAAATTAATAGTAAATTTTTAATATATTGTTAATAATATTTGCTGTTTATTGTAATGTTTGCTGGCATCAGTGTGTAAAAAGACCTATACTTAAAATATTTTACCAAAGTAATAGTATTCTTTGTGGCGTAATTATTTCATTTTTACAATGAATTGAGATTTCTTTATTTCGTTGTAAAGATAAATAGACTGTAGTATCATAAATAGATGTATTTTAAAACGAATATTTAATTTCAATGCTTTACTCTTCTTTGTAGTAATCATCATATATGAATTATTATGCAATAAAAAGATACACTTAAAAAAAAACAGAAATTTAAAAAAAAAAATTATCATGCAATTAAAATAAAATTAAAAATCCGTGTAAAATTCTGAAAACTTTAAAAAGAAAATATCTTTTGTTGAAAAAAAGATAATTTCTAAAACGATTTCATGTTCATTACTTCCTTTTTAAAAACTCGAAACTATATGCTTAATGTCAGACAACTTCAGATATGGCTCATTAACCGTGTTAAATCATCCAAGAGTAGGTGGTTACCTTAAGTTAAACTAAAACATCTTCAGCGGTTAATAAAAAGAGAAGAATCTACCGAGACAGCTGTAGTTAAAACTGATTAAACAAAATGAAGTGGGTGTGGTTTGCTCTATCATGTGATTATTAGTGATCTAATCACGCACTGTTCTTTAAGCTTCCTTTAGAATAAAATATTTACTGTAGTATTTAAAAACTTAAGAGGATCATTAAAAAATTCGATAATGATAAAAATATATATATAAATGTATGCTTATAGTAAGTTCTTTTTCTGATTCGCTAATTCATTTGCCGCTATATAGCAATTAATTTTGATCTTTTGAATGCTATTTTTTAAATGGGATTGCAATGTTAATTGAAATTTTAATAAAAAATACACACAAATTAAGTTCTTTATTTCAGTTTTTTACGAGGATAAAGAAAATTAATTCATTATTTCGATATAATCAAGCTCCCTGAAATATTTTTAGCTTGAATTCAAAAGACAGTAACATTCAAAAGTGTTTTTAAGTACTTCTGCTTATTATTTAAATGTTTTTCCTTGAATTTCCTCAAGCAAGTTATGATTAATGTGATTTTTTTAATTTTTGGTACTACAATTTTAAAAAAATCCATAATAATTCATTCATTTATTTATATTTAAGATAAAAATTTTGGAATATATTAATTAGAATTTGTTTTATTTATGTCTATAAAATAACTGTTATTTTAACTGATAAGCGAGGAAAGTCAATTACTTGAAACATTGCTCAGCCGATATTAAATTGACAGAGTTAAATTTAGATATCGAAAATAAAATTTACATTTCTTTCGTTAATTAATTATTAATTATTCATTTTGCCAAAATTACCAATGTAGTCATTTTCATGTAGCTTTCATGTTTGGATTTAGAGATCTGAATTGATAATGATATTTGTTATTGAATTTTAAGCACGTAGATCCAATTATTTACAATACACAAATTCAATTATACCCAGTTTAATTATATTTCTCAAATTCAATTACAGCCCACAGTAAAACAAATTAAACCTTAAATCCGAGATGAAGTCGTATAGCTTGCTTGGATAGCAAATCTATCATTTATTAAATCTCGTACAATAAAATCCCTTAAATTTCTTGAAATCGATTTTCAAGAGAATTAATTATTTAACTGAGTTCTTTTCACAAAATCTTATCAAGAATATAACTTTAAAATATTAGCATCTTAAGCTATAAACCAGAATACAACTCCCTCATTTGCTTACTTATTCATTTAAATCAATTAAAGAGTTTTTCACAGTCAGGCTTATTCCTATTAAATAAATTATTCTATACCAGTAATTCATCTAAAGTTCAGAACTCGTCGCCAATTAAGCGTAGCAATAATCCATGAGTTTCATAATTTAATATTGAGTTTTGAATTAAATATGCAGTATTTACTTGAATTGATTGACTAATCCACAAGAATTGACAACCATGCTACGAGTTATGAACTATAACGATTAATTCATCAATAAGGAAATATGGCTATTTAATTTTTTAAGAAGTAAAAAATATTCTTTTTGTGGCAAAGTAAGTACTTTTTTTCTAGAAATTTTTATTAAGGCTATTTACTTTATAGAAAACATTTGAGAATAATAATTTTAAAAAACATAAATTATATGTAGTTATTAAAAATTTTCTCTGCATAAAAAATTGTAGTTGAATTAAGAAATATGCATTGCCGCAAAATATTGTTATTTCTTGTGTGTACATTTCTACCCTTCTATTTGAATTCAGAATAAGGAATAAAAATCTTACAGGATAATCCATTTAATATAAAATATTTCTTTTAATATCATGATATGCATCAATAAAGGAGATGTAGAGAAAAAGATCTTTAGAAATATTTTTGATGGACATAATAATTTTAAGATTGACCATAAAAAGCCAATGAATTCTTATTTAAAAATGAAATTATCCTATCCTTTAAAATCTCAGATTGCACAATTTCGTAATAATTGCCATAATTGTTATTATTTTAATTATTCAATAGTATCCTCATCTTTTTAAAATCAACATCTTAATATAAAGAAAGAATGATACTTTATCTCAATAATAAAAGCATAACTGCTATTATGATTTACTTGGCACATACTCTTCAAATAATTGAACAAGATTTGACGATAAAGAAAATTAAAATATGTTGGAAGACAGCACATAAAATATGTTGATTGATATTATTTTTATTATTCAATACTATCCTCATTTTTTTAAACTCGACATCTTAATATACACTGAAGTGACAAAAGTCATGGGATACCTCTTAATATCGTGTCGGACCTCCTTTCGCCCGGCGAAGTGCAGTAACTCGACGTGGCATGGACTCAACAAGTCGTTGGAAGTCTTCTGCAAGAATATTGAGCCATGCTGTCTCGATAGACGTCCATAATTGTGAAAGCGTTGATGGTGCAAGATTTTGGGCACGAACAGACCTCTCGATGATGTCCCATAAATGCTCGATGGGATTCATGTCGGGCGATCTAGGTGGCCAGATCATTCGTTGGAATTGTCCAGAATGTTCTTCAAACCAATCGCGAACAGTTGTGGCCCGGTGACATGGCGCATTGTCATCCATAAAAAAAATCCCATCGTTGTTTGGGTAGATGAAGTCCATGAATGGCTGCAAGTGATCTCCAAGTAGCTGAACATAAGCATTTCCAGTCAATGTTCGGTCCAGTCGAACCAGAGGACCAAGTCCATACCATGAAAAAACAGCCCACACCATTACGGAGCCACCACCAGCTTGAACAGTGCCTTGCTGACAGTTTGGGTCCATGGCTTCGTGGGGTCTGCGCCACACTCGAACCCTATCATCAGCTCTTACCAACTGAAATCGTGACTCATCGGACCAGGCCACGGTTTTCCATTCATCTAGAACCAACCGATATGCTCACGTGCCCACGAGAGTCGCTGCAAAGCGATGTCGTTCTGTCAGTAAAGGCACTCGAGCCAAATTTCTCCGCACAGTTCTAACAGACAAGTCCCTTGTACGTCCCACATTGATTTCTGCGGTTATTTGACGCAGTGTTGCTTGTCTGTTAGAATTTACGACTCTTTGCAGACGTCGCCGGTCTCGGTCGTTAAGTGCAGGCGGTCGACCACTGCGCTGTCCATGGTGGGATGTTATGCCTGAAATGTCATACTCTCGGCACACTCTTGACACAGTGGATCTGGGAATGTTGAATTCAATAACGATTTCCGAAATGGCATGACCCATGCGTCTAGCTCCAACTAACATTCGGCGTTCAAAGTCTGTTAATTCCCGTCGTGCGGTCATCATCACGTCAAAACCTCTTCACATGAATAACTTGAACAGAAATGAAAGCTCTGCGCATTTATACCTGTTCTACGCGATGCTACTGCCATCTGAAAATTTGCATATTGCTATCCCATGATTTTTGTCACTTCAGTGTAAAGAAAGAACAAATGATGCTTTATCTTAATGGTACAAAAATAACTCCTATTATGATTATTGCACATGTTCTTCAAATAATTAAATAATATTTGCAGAAATAAATCTGTTGAAAGACTGCTACTTGATACTAAATTAAACTCTAGAATACGTAAGTTTCTAGAATTAAGTAGAAAGTTGTAAAAGCAATATTTACACATTAAGTAACAAAAATTCCAGGACATCCACCAGAGTCATTGATTGAAGGAAAATTATAAATAGTTGTTGAATTTTAAGCTAATGAGATGATATAAAAGAGATTCGTATAATTCAATTGCTTCTTTTTAATTGCTTAATTTGTGACGAATTTTTTAAGCTGTTAACGTGAATTTTACTTGTTCTACATACATAAATATCCGAATGAAAATTTTATTTACTTTGATAAAATTTATATTATGTGAACTTATTTCCCTGTGAAAATAGTTGTTCGTAAAATAATACAAGAGAAAATATAAAAATACTTTCATTGCAAGTATCTTAAAACTAAAATTTTAACAAATATTATCTAGTTATATCCAATAATTTACTTTATGGTTGATATAAAACATATTTTAAGATACTTGTGTAAGTTAAATATGTCTTACAGTTAATATCTCTTATTAAGAAAATGGAAATAATCTCATTACAATTTCAAAAATTAGGCGTTTCATTTTGGATAAAATCAACTTCAATATGTTAAAAAGTGATGAATACTTAAATTAAAACTTCAACTTGCATTTAAACTTTGTGAAATTTCATTATAAAATGTTGCAGATATTGTATTATAAGGAATTAATTGCTGATTGAAAAAAAGTAAAAAAGTAAAAGTAAAAAATAAGTATGAAAAGTAAAAAATAAATTTACTTTTTAATCCATAACTGAATTAAAATTTTGAATAAAGCTAAATTTTGAATTTTACAACCTTATTATATTTAAAAACTATACACAATATTATTTTATGCTATGTTACGAAACATCAGTTTAGCTTATTCATTGGAAAAGTGTAAAATAATTCAACGTTCACTAGAGTTAAAAATAACAATCCACTATAACCAGAAATGCATTGAACACAAAATTGCATTTAGCAAACATTGATTTTTAATTAATATGTTGGGTTTGAAGATAAATCAGAAGAAAATATCGAAAACTACTGTCCCGAAAATTAAGATTCATTTTAATAGTTACAGATATTGAATATTGCATTCGTCTTTCAACTCGGTACTAAATAAAAATAAATATATAAAATGTTATAAAATAAATAATTTAAATTTTACAATAAAATCATATCTAAACAATATTTTTGATTTAATAAAAGGAAAATGACATTTTTAATTATTTATATTCTATGAATTGTAAATTCCAGCTTTTCCAAAAACAGAAAAGAGATCTATAAAAATATTTTACCCCATGATATAAATAATGAATACATATTTTTTTTTAAAAATTCTCATGCAAGATATCTAATAGCTCGAGAATTTTAGTTGCAGTTTTTTATCTTTAAAGGAAACAAAAAAATATATGCTTATCATTAAAAATATATAAATTATAACAATAAAAATAATCGAACTAACCAGAATAAGCGTTGCATCCATGTCTTTGAAATACTAGTAGACTATATGGATCGCATATGTGATAGATTGCCTCACAACTACTCAAATTACTAGGTTGGAGTTTTCCATATATTTCATCATATGTTATCCAAATGATGGACTGTGCTTCTTGAAAATCTTTCCAGAAAACAAAATAAGTTATTTTTTATTTACGATCTAAATAAATGCCCTATCTAAATTATTGACACTTTTTTTATGTTGGACGAGGGTTTTCAACATTATAACAGTTTGAAAGGTGTTACGAATTTCTGGAGAAATTTTCAATGCTAATTGTCCAATATTTGCGTGTCGTTTCGACTAAGATTACTCGTTTTTGATGTAGCATTTGTAACATAAACTATCAACGAAATCAAACATGTACAAGAAGATGCAAGATATATGTTATCTAGAATGTCAAAACACAAGGTTACAAATCATATAGGGGCATCAGATGTCATTGTTAAACTTGTTTGTAAGTAATCGCTAATTCTCAACATCAATATTTTTAAAATTGAAAGTTAATTATATTTGAAAAAAAATTAATGGTTTCTGAATTAAATTATTGTCAACTCTTTTACTCTATTAGAGTGAAGAGTTATTCCGATTATATATTATACCGTTAGTAACAAATAGGAGCAATTATTCCGTTAGTAGCAAAAAGGACCAAATAAATAGTAATTAGGAGCAAATAAAAACGTAGATTTTTAAAAATTCTTATTCAAGATGAAATTTCAAATTTAATTCAAATTATTCAAGTAATTGTTACTTCAATTATTTTAAGTAAATATTACTTTAACAAACAGAAGTAGTTCAAAAGTCATAAAGCAAACTTTAAATTCGTTCGCAATAAATTCAGTCATCTGTTAAATAATTATCCTTTTATTTTCTTAAAAGTTAAATACTACTTAACGTTGTATTACTAAGTGCTATATTAGCAATGAAATTGATACATTTCATTTATTCTAATACAGTGCTGTTCTAAAAAATAGAGAAAATTAATTCATGCATAATAATTTGAAAGAATTTTGGAAGATGAGAAGTTTATTAAGTTAATATTAGTTTAAAATAAATTCATTTTTGCTATGAATACATCTAATTTAATTACATTTATTCTTTTCTAATATTGATATATATCTTGAAAGATTAATTAGGGTTTATTTATTTTATCTAACTCTGTCATGCGTTATTTAATAATATGGTGATTTCACATTCATTCAAATCTAATAAATGAAATTTAATTAACCAAAAGTACTTTAAAACATGTTGATGAATTCTTTAATATCCTTTCAAAAATTAAACCCCGTATGCAAACAAATTCCAGATCTATAGATCAAATTAATTCAAGGTTTAAATACATTAAGAGTTAATAAAGTTTAAATTCCTCTAATGATTATTTTCTAAGAGTAGTGATTTTAATTTGCATTTATTAACTAAAGACTCTTTATTTTAATTTCTACCTTATGAAATGTTTTATAAAATGTTCTGCGAATTAAATATTTGCATTCTTATTTGTTAAAACTCTCACTTACACAGTGTAAATGAAAATTTATCATATATCTGTCATATATTTAACCATTTATGTCAATTCTTTCTATTTTTGGTTAGAAAAATATATTATATTATCTTAAATAATTTAAAACTCTATACGCAAATATTAATTTTCAAACAAAATTTGTTAGTCTAAGAAGGACGTATATATATGTAATTGTAGGCAAAAAACACTACTCAATACATTTATTTATCAATAAACAGTGTCTATTTTATATATCACATTAAATTAGCTGAGCACTTTTCTAGATAATTTAGATAACAAACATTGCTAAAATTATAAAATATATTTAAATAACATTAAGTAATAATAAACTAATAAATAATATTAAAGAAATAGCAATTTAAATAATATTGCTGAAATTAATATTTTTTAATTAGCAAACCTACATAATGCATACACTTTTGTTGAAATTGAAAGCAACGTAAGAAAATTTCTACTTTTTTGAGTACTTCAAAAAAAAAAAAAAACTATTTTATTGCTCATAACCCCCCCCCCTCCTCCTCTGGAAAATATACTAATGGCATTCTAAACTATAATATATTATTATTATTTTTTTTTAATTCTAATTATTTTTAGATAACTAACATGAGAACGTAACAAATACTGTTTGTACCGTAATTCAAACTTTTGCTTACATTTAAATAAATTATTATGATTTATATATAATTATACTTTAATCCCAAAAAATATTTCTAAACTCCCAAATTACTATAACGTTTACACTTCTATGAGGGTTAAAAAAAAATATAAAACCTTTTTCTACCCTATTTTTTTTTATTTTCTACAAACATATGAAATTAAAAAAAAAAAACTATTACAGTACAACTAATACAAAAATCTAATAATAACATATTACCTAACAACTCATAAGTTAACTTCACTTTAAACAAATGCCTGGGATATATATAAAAAATATGAAACCTGCTCAACGAAATGCTTTGCGAGTGAAAAAAAGGACGGGCTTATCTTTTAGGAAACGTCAGGTTTCAAGAAGAGCCATCAATCATAGGTTGAAATTCAATTTCTTAGAGTTGATTCCTATCTACCGCCACAGTAACTGTAACATAGACCACTCCTGTTTCGTAGGCCGAGCACCCCTTCAACGGAAACGAAATCCACCCATTACCACAGGGCACCCATGTAAATTGAGCACAGCACGCAGGCCTCGAATTTCCTCTTTTATAATAGCCGTATTTCCTGAACTATAGCCCCAAACAGAGAACTACTGGGTCCCGAGTTACAGCTTAATTCCTGCCACTTCAGTGGACTAGAGTAAAATATTTCATTTCTCCATTAATCAATGTCCTACCCGTTGAACTTGGCTCAAAAAATTGGTTGGATGATTATTAGTTTGGGTAATGGCCTATAATTATTTTTATAATAAAGGTATTTCTTGGTAAATTAGAGAATTTAGCGTTGTCAAGAGTAGAGAAGTCATATATAATTGCTTATGAGATTTTTTCTCTATAAGAGTTAATTATGAGAAAATGAAATTCTGTGCTAACACCATTTAGGTATCAGTAGTTCATTAACAATATTAAATACAAAAGTGATAGACTTTGTAGTGCATAATAATAGTGAATGCAAAAACCTTCAGTGTACTAGAATAAAATATTTCATTTCTCCAGTAATCAATGCCCTACCCATTGAACTTGGCTCAAAAGTGAGTTGGATGATTATTAGTTTGGATAATGAGTTATAATTATTTTTATAAAAAAGGTATTTCTTGGTAAACTAGAGTTTAGCGCCATTATTCTGTACTTAGGTATCAGGGTATCAGTAGTTCATTATCAATAATAATAACACCATAATTCTGTATTTAAATATCAGTAGTTCATTACAAATATTGAATACAAAGTAATAGACCTTGTAGTGCCCGATAATAGTGAGTACGAAAAACTTTATTATTAAAAAAGGGCAATATAAATACTTTTTAAAGTTGGAAGTTAATTATTATCTACTTTTCTCTTTCGACTTTATACCAATAATACATATTTTCGTTTTGTATTCTAGCTTACAGAAAAAAAATTAATAAAGCCAATATCTGTTAATACACAAAAAATTGCTTTCTTACGGTTAAAATATTGAAATCTAATAATGCCTGTTTCTACCAATTTTAAAAAAACATCTTAAATAAACACTATTTTTTTATTTTGTAAAATGAACAAAACATCCACAGTTCGTGTTGGGACATGGCCAAGGCATAATGTTAATTTTGTCACCCCGATATTTAAAAAGTTTACAAAAAGGAATTCAAATTTTGTCAGACTTCTACTTTTCTAACAACCAATATGTGTATTTACTATGAATATCTTTTGATATTTTTGAGGACGAGAGTTGAATTGGGGATTACTCTATCCGACATCAAGTCATGGCAATTAATCTACACATAATACTTAGTGTACAAAATTATTGAGGAATTACAAAATTATTTATTTAATTTATTTGATACACTAATTAAAACCAACATATTCATATAATTATTATTAAAGTTGTCTTAAAAGCCATTTTATTTATATTTATGTAATTAAAATTATTTGGAATTATATAATGTTGTAGTATTAAGTTTTCAAAAACTGAAAGTGAGATGGTAATAATTTCTTTCATTTTAAAAATAGTTAATTTACTTAAAGAAATATTTCTGAAAAACTGTCTGATGTATGCAGAAGAATAGTAGGAAAAAAAAATTCAAGGTAAAGCTTTGCTTTAATTACGACTATTTATAACGTGTTTTGTTTTTTGATGAAGATGAAATTTCAGTTTTCCATCATTTCCAGGCGCTGTTTTGGTAACGAAGAATTTAATGAGAAAATTTGCTTTCTTAAGCGCATTATGTATTTAATTAACATATACTTTATACATAAGCATATTATTTTTAATGAATGCGTAAATAAATCTTTTCACTACTTTCAAGGCATTTTCATTCTTTTGTTTCTTTTTAAAATTGAAATATTTTTTTTTTGTTTAATATCAAAAGAAAAGTTTGATTAAAACAGAGCTAGAAGAGAATTACTGATTAATTTAAATATAAAATTTTCTTAAACTTCTTGAGCTAAGCAACTATTGATTCCAGAAAGTTTAAGAAAATTTGTTTTTATTTTCATTTTATTAAATATTTCCCTACCTTTAAACCTAGCTGGTTTAAGTTCAACTTAAATAACGTTAAAAAGAATAAATTCAATTTTGTAATAATTGAAAATCTTTATCAAAACACTAAAAAAATTTTTGGTAGAAATTTCTGGTTACCTAATGCATTTATAATAATCTAATATCTTTCTTTTTGAGAATTCTTTTGTGAATACTTTTATTGAAGCTATAGTAATTAAAAGAAAGTATTGATCTCAAATAAATTTGAATTAAAAGTGATGGTATATTCTTAATAAATATATAAAAAAAGAAAATTGTAAGTTTATATGCATGGGGAATATTTTTATTTACGCAAGCACATTTTAATTACTCGTTTTAAACTTTAGGGAAATGATAAAGGAATGTTTCTAATGTGTCAAAAAAATGTTTATTTGTTTAACGAACATTTTCAACAACTTGTTTTCCACTGCAGTGTAATTTTAACTTTTGTTTTCCTGGAAAGCAGTTAATGCCAGGAAAGCAAATATTTTATTACTTTGAACTCCGTATTAACTAGCTTAACTCCCTAAAAATTCATATTGAAAGTATATATCTTGTTTTTTCGAATAAACTGAATCAGAAAAGGTTGTATTTTAATAAGCTCATAACTTTGTGTGTGTGTGAATGCCGAAACATTACCATAAGATCAATGGCCACTGCCACTGGAAAATTGTAATAAAGCCAGTTTTATCAGTGGTTCAATATGGGGTAGGGAGGGAGTGATCTGTTTCTCTACATAAAAGCGAAAGCGAGAAAGCGGTTCGTCAACTTCAACATTATCTACGACGGTGGGTGTGGGAAATACCTCTTGGGAGGATTTTCAGGAGTAAAAGTATGCGTTATATTGTAAAATATCTTAAGACCCTCAACCAGACAGATCATATATAGAAACAAACTCTTTGTAGCAACCATTACAATGCCTAATCAGTGATTTAGTAAACAAAGGGTTGGTTGGTTTGTTTACGTTTTTGAAATAGGGACCAGTTGTCGATGCCGTAGACTAATTGTACCGAATTTAAAACTTAACTTTTAAATTCTTTTATTTTTATCTTACTTTTTATAAATAGTATTTTTTATCTTTTTTTTTTTAGAGTACCATACTTAATTTGAATTTTTAGAAACATTTATCTTTAATTTTACTAACATTAATTAAGCAGCCATTATAATTCCAATCATATTTATTAGTTAAGATGAGGAGGTTGTGGGGTATTTCCCCCTGTTGGTACTCCGTAATCGGTGCGCCAGTTGCCACAATGCCTACTAAGTTTAAAGTAGTGATCTAGATCTCGCCACCAGAAGGTATTTTTTTAATTAACGAGCAAATAATAAGTCTTTGATTAAACAATTAAAGATTAATTTATAAATTGTTATAATATATAGGATAGACGTTCACTGTTAAATTTGCTAAAAATCTATACACAAAGAAGACACAAGAACTAGCATTTAGATATCTTGGTTTCGGTATCATCTGTAAACCGAGATAACCAGTAATTACACGCAATACTTCCCTTGCATCCAATTTACCACGAAATGATCGCTTCACTCCTTGAACTGTGTGAAGTGGGCCATCTATGAGTTTGCAGAATTACAGCCATTCGTGTAATTTAATTTATCTATTTTATGGCAATGTTACTTGAAAATCTTAGCCAAAATATCAACGCTATTTTTATTTGAAAGTTCTAAGTAATTGTTTATGTTAGGAACCAATTTGAAATTTAGTTGTTTCTTTAGATGTTGGGTTCACTAAAATAAAGAACATCTGTGCCCTGGCAAAAGCAGTATTAAAAAAGTTTTATTAATAAAAATATAGTATTAACAAAAAATATAAATTCCATATTTTACATTATCTTATCTTATTATTGTAGCTAAATCCATCTTAATTGCAGTAAATGACAAATTAAGACAGCTAGAGGCTAGAATATTGGGAAAAAAAAATAATCGTATTATTTTTTAATTTACAGTAGATTTTATTTTCAATGTACTCTCTATTTTAAACTTAAAGCGTTAAACTAGCGTATAATTACTTTTTATCGTTAAACTATAATATGTATAATCCGATCACGGATAGCGTAGAAAGGTAAAAATCCTGTTTAACGGTTACTTGTTAGCAATGCTAGTCCGATATACGCGGCATAAAAGTTGCATCGAAAGAAAAAAGTATAATAGTTAGAGTGTAATGTTTTTCTTTTAATATCGTGTATTCTAAAAATTAAATGATTAAAAATTAAAAACCCTTCTAAATGACATTTCATTCCCTATGACGTTGCACTGTTTGAATCCGTCCTACTTGACCACTCGCCAATATTTCTGCTAACGGTGGTCGGATTATAATATATAGCCATGTATGTTATTAAAATATATTTTAATGATTTTCATTTATGAGAAGCCTAAATATCTATAAACTAAGATTATTAGGGTTAATTTCTTCACTTGTATGTAACAATAATTCACAAACGCATCGTAAAATTTAATAAAATTGTCGCATGTTTCATAGATAAACTGCATTTCTTTCACAAGCCTGTCAAAAATTATTATCAGTTACAATCATTGAAAAAATAAGGTAGATACTTTTTGTTGCATTTTATTGTTTCCTGTAATACAAATGAGTTATTACATGTTGTACGTACTTATGAATTTTAATGGACAGAAATTTTAACGGATAATTTTAATTTTTACTTAACTTCTTTTAAATTTTTGAAAATACCAGAAAAGCAAAACTGTCCGCTTATGTTTCAAAAATATATACTCATTTTAGTTAAACAATAAATTATTTTTGTATCCAGAGATATTACTTTCATTAACAAAAAAAAATATTTTTGTTTATTTTAAATATAGTAGAAATTCGTTTCATGTGAAAATTTGTTTAACACATTGACTAAAATCTAGCTTAAATCCATATTTTTAAATATTTAAACTTGAGAGTGCTAAATAATTCAGAAAAGATAAATTCGCCACCCTGCTTTGATAAATATTAAACATCGGCCATATAATATTCATCATAAAACTAAATAATATTCTTGAACTTTATATTGAAGATATCATCTTATTTCTTTGTAGAGGATCTAATATTTAGTACACAAAAAAGAAAAAAATGTATCTTTTTAATAATTATAAAGTTTTTCAAACGAAAAATACTAATTACAATATATCAAAAATACAAATTTTAAAAGGTAACATAATCTTTTTTTATTAGTATAAGTAAAGAAATTTTTGAAGTAAATAATAAGTAAATTTTTAATTAAAATTATAATAAAAAAATTAATAAGTAATTTTAAATCAAAATAATAAAATGAAATAATATTGTTGAACTCTTCACATCCTACAATGATGATTTTTGTGATACAATGAATATTTAGCTTTTAACTCACAAAAAAAAATAATTGTCGAAGAACTTTGTATTCTTTTAAGTAACATAAGAATTTTCAATTGCAAAATATCTCCTCCGACTGCATTAAAAAGACAAAATATTCCAGGAAGCATAATCGTTTTTGTTACTCCTAATTAATCGCACACACTCTCAATGACAGAAAGAAGAAAAATTGCAACAACTTTCCTCCAGCGTCGCTAATAGCAGCAGAAAATGAAGTATCTTTATTACTGCTATGATTAAATTCCGGCAGAAATGTTTGCGTGAAAAACAACCTGGCGACCAAATTCTCGAAGGCATCGACTTTAGCAATTTGTTAATTAGATTATACTCATGTAATCAAAGTAAATAGTTTATGGTTAATTTAAAGAGAAAAAAAATTATCGGTTCTTTCAGATTTCTCTTTTTACGCATTTCATTAGCATTTATAAAGCATGTTTAGCATAAAATAATAAAAATCATCGACTCTTCTCCAAGGTGTAACATCAAATATATTGATGCACAGATACAATTAAAAATTATATAAAGACAGTTTTGACAAATTGGTATTTTGTTGCTTTTAAAAAATTTGGTGTTATATTTAATTCAAATTAAAATTGCTCGGTAAAGCTTCTTTGTAAAATATGAGATTAATTAGTAAAAAATATGGGTTTAATTAGTAAAATAATTTAGTAGATTTAATTAGTAAACTATAGATTAATATGTTTATTGTAACAGAAAAAATTGCTTTTGGTTTTCTTTTTTAGCATAGAATTAGAATTCATAATGAATAGAATAGAATTAGAAGAGAATATAATAGAATTATTCATAGAATTGGTTTCAAAACATGTTTTTTGATTAAATGAAACAGCAGAAAGCATTTAGTTATATTCCTCCTTGACCAAGCATATTGTTTAGGATAAAAGTATATTTTACAATCTTTAACTTATACTCAAAATTTATGATAACTATCATGAAATATAGCATATTTTTAAATGAAAAATATATTTTGTTTATAATCAAAAATAATGAATCTAGAATATAATTAATTAGAAATAAGACTAGTAAAATTACATGTTACCCATTTGAAATTTTTTTTTTTTTAATTTGTTTATGACAATACAGATAAAAGTAACATACATAATATCTAATGAAAATGAATATTTAATGAATATTTAAATAAAAAATGTATTTTGCTGATAATCAAAAAAAATAAATCTAGAATTTATTTTATTAGAAATAAGATTAAATAAAATTTAATGTTAACCATTTTAATTTTTTTTTAATTTTCTTATGACAATACAGATAAAAGTAGCATGCATAACTAAATCTGAATTTTTGTGAGTAATATATTGAATCTAAATTAATATAAACCTTTAATCAATATCAACTGATATATTTTTAAATCCTTTAGTATTTTTACTATTTTAGTTAATTCCACTATTAGTTCGTATTTATCTACTCAATTATTTTAGACACTTAAATGTCGTAGCAATAATAATTAGCATAATATATTGAAATTAATAATTTACACTTTTAAAGCATGATGATACGTTCAATTATAATAATGATAATATTCTGATTTGTGTATACTGTATTAAATGGAAGTCTATTATTGCTACTTCAAGTTAATAAACATTGCATGGATGTTTCCCATGAACTTTATGGAAGTTTGTGGCCAACGGTTAAGATTACGTAATTGATAATGACGTATCTTCAGTAGTTTGAAAGCGTCAAGTTTGATCTAGAATTAAGATTCAAATAACAAGGATTCAACTAAGATTAAGAGAAGCGGCTTCGCCTTGCCTTTTAAGTTGCGTGTCTTTAAAGTTTAATCAGAAGCAATGGAATTCTTAACTTATCCGTCTAAAATCGTGAAATAAATAGATATACTGTTTATAGATGTATGTTAAACTATTAGGAAACACGTATACCTACATATACTTTTAGTTTTTTAATTAAGGTTGCATCAACTAAAAATACATTAAAATCTGTTGAAGAACTATTTACTACAAAATAACTCAAAAATGAACGTAAAAATCTCATCGTATATCAGAACTTATAATATCTTTTACAAAATAACTTTCGTTGTTACATTAGACCATATAGGTAAGCTAACCTTTAAAAATAGGAAACTCAAAATTCTTCAAAATAACAGGTGATAAATTAAGTTAAATGAACTTGCTATATTTGTGAATAATATGAAGAACAGATTTGTCCTAATTGTATGAAATTATTTTATTCATTATTTACAATGAATTCAGGATGATTATATATGGGGACTTCAATTCTTTGTATGTTTTAGTTTTCTAATTTTTCTAACTATAAAATTTAAATAATTTTTTTTCATGACAAAAATTAATTAGTTAATATATAAATGAAAGTTTGGTGCCTTAATGATTAGTTAAAGATTAAATTGATTAAATAAAGTTAGTTAATGTGGCAAAGCTTAAATACACAGTAATGTGGATTTTCTTGTGTGTAACAATCAATTTAAGTGGGATTTTTAAAAAAATTGTTGGTGAGGTTTACAAGTTTGCTTTGGTATTTTTGAAAGAGTAAATTAAATTTATTAAAAAATTACCTGACTTGATTTCAATAATTTCATTTTATTGATTAATTAGTAAAGTGTTATAATTAATTTCATGATAATAATGTAGTAATAATTTTCTAATAACAATGTAGAAGTTCCTATGCATTATTTTATTGATAGCTGAATTGAAAAATTATTCCAAATTAAGTACTGTATCATAAATGTCTCCACCAACTGTATTTTTGCATTTCTAGCAAATGACATTATAAGATTGATCGATAGATTTCCCATTTGCTGACAAGTAAAAAGAACTAAAAATTCTTAATTTAATATCTTTGAAATAAATATTAGGAAAAAAAAAATTTTATACTGAAACAAAGCACCAAGAATATTTTTAAAAAGAAAAGAAAAATAGCAGAATATACAAGTAACAATTTCCGAAATTATAAAAATTTATCCAACAATTAGTTTATCCAAAAAAAAAAAAAAAACCATTTTAAGTGTCTGGAACTTTAACAAAATTGCAGTGATCTATAAAAAAGTATAAAATAAACAAAAGTTCTAAACGAAACAAAATTGTATTTAATGCATTGTAATCAGACAACATCGCATAAATTTCTGAAGCAAATCTGCAAATCTCACCTGAAAAAGTGATTTTCCATTTATGAAATAGACTAAAGTCTGTGATGCCTTTCTGGACTCCATTAAGCTTTGATTTATGTAACTGAAATGTTGTGCTGCTTTTCATTGTAAAACATTCCCCAGTGTGAATTTTCAAAGCCAGGGCCTTTCAGGGAGAGATTTTGAGATATTTGGGTTTCAGATGTTTTTGGCATTCTCTGACTTGATAATAAATATATAACACCTGCCAAAAAGTTGGGAGATTTTTCATCACTCCCTGAGGTACGGATACCTTTCTTCACAGTTATCTAAAATATATATTTGCAGATAGAGAGAAGTAAATCTTGCTAAAAAAAATAGTACAATGCTTAAAGAAATGGCTTAGAGTTTCATTTAAATATAACAAAATAATTCTTATATTTTCGTTTTTAAATATTTTATTTTATAAAGTAGCATTCAGCTAAACCAGTTTAGAGGAAATAAGACAATATTTAAGCGTCTTTCAAGAAATGGAACAAACTTCAACTGAACTTATTACTTTATTATAACCTATTACTTTTTAATAATTTTTTTAGTTCCAATGAAAACTAATTTTTTACCTTGATTTTATAATTATCCATTGAAAGGGGTACTTCGTATAAATCATCATAATCCTTCTTTTATTGTTATTGCTGTTATGGTCTTGAGTTACTAATAATTTTGGCAAGTTTTTAAAAATAAAATTTTTATCTGCAAATATATTTCTTTTTCTTTTGATGAAAATGAAATAACGCTGCTTGTAATATTATATAGGGCATTTAATTCTCTATATAATTTTTTTAGTTAATGAAAAATTTAAAGGTGAGTAATAAATATTTTATGGTAGGGATTCTTTTAGGGTATTTTGAAAATTTTAACAATACATTTAGTATTTTTATTAAAAATCTATTATGAATTAAAAATTAATGAAAAAATAAATTGAATCCATAATAATAAATAATTCTATGAGAAAGTATCTAAAATGTAAAAAAATTGATCCCGAA
Source organism: Caerostris extrusa (assembly GCA_021605095.1). NCBI lineage: Eukaryota > Metazoa > Arthropoda > Arachnida > Araneae > Araneidae > Caerostris > Caerostris extrusa. The sequence continues at coordinate 23,467 of BPLR01017208.1, read as the reverse complement.
TGTTAATTCTTACTTACTTATGTATTTTTTTTCTTATAAGTGAATATAACTGAATAAATATTTAAGCACAATAATTGTTTCTTATGTCCCCAGTGTGAGTTAACGAATTAAAACGATTAGTTATTATGATTAATTAGTTATGATTTATTAGTTATTATGATTCATTAGTTACGATTTATTAGTTATTATGATTCATTAGTTACGATTTATTAGTTATTCTTCATTATTTATTAGTTATAATTCATTTATATAGGAATCTAAATTGACTACTTATACCTAATTTTTTAATGCATTGAGTTTATAATGTCAATTTTTATTAAATTTTTATTTTATTAAAAATAATTTTTAGTTTATAGATCTTAAAATTGTTTCAATGACATATACAACTGCAAGATACTTCAGCTGTAATTTATTTAATTTAAATATGTTTAACTAAAATTCAAATCCTAAAAATAAAGAATAAAGTTATTTTTATTAATATTGCCGTTTGGTAACAGGATTCGCTTAAAACATTTTTTTTTACATTCACGAATTAATGACTATTAACTTGAAAAATTTAAACTGTATTAATGTAAAAACAATACTTTTTAAAACGCAATAATATATTTAAGATAAATATTTATGATAAAATTAATCATTTTTTTTTTTTTTGAAAGAAAGTCTAGCCTCATTAAAGAAAGAAAAATGAAAATTTATGCATCGAGTTAAAAACTTGAGCTGGAAATTTTTTTTTAACAATATATAAAAATATTTCGAAACTTTTGATATCAAAAAATTCTTCCCCGTAATTTTTTTTAAACACGTTACGCATAATGCGACTTACTGCAGGGTAGCAAACCGCCGAATTAAAATAAATTCTGAATTCATAAAAATATTTATATACTGAGAACTTCTTTTATAAAAACATCCTTCGTAATTTGGAAATGCAGACTTTTCAAACCGCTAAAAATGATGATTCCTAGATCTTCTTTTAAAACGGTAAATGAAAATATTTATGCATAAAAATATTTCTCGAATGTGAATGCGAAATATCTGAAATGCGACAACACTCCAATAAAAAAATTCATCTTCAATCCTAATTTAAATTCGTCACTATTCCAATTTCTTTTTTTGACTTTTAAAAGATTTATTAAGTCTCAACATTCTTTGATTGGATATCTTATCGCTGTTACTCTATTATGAGACATTTCGAAGATTTATTACTTATACGAAACCTCGAATAAACATTTATTTTGAGGAATATTTATTTTTTCACAGCTCAGGAGGGAATTTTTGGGGCGTTTTCCATCATCAAGTTTGGATGTAATTTAATCTAAAGATGGGAATTGTGATTCTGTATTCGTAAGAATATTCTACGTTTTCTTGTTTACCTGAAGCTCTGTTGGATTTGCGTTTAAATGGCAGTTTTTTTTTTTTATTTAACATTTCATTATGCTCCTTTTTATGAGAAAATTATGTTACCTTTTCAGCTTTAGTCTTGAATTTTTATTCGATTTTGACTATTCTGCCTTAGGTAAATTAAATGAATCATAAGTTAATTTAGAAATGTGTAATTTAAAATTTCACATAAAAATACATTTTTCACAAGCTTCGTTAAAAATTCCATAGTCTCTTTTAATGTTTCTTATGATAATTTTGAAGCGTTAATGCTATAGAAGAGATGGAAGTTTATTTAACACGTTTGACTGGAATTTTCAAATTGTTTTTTTATTTAAATTAACTATGAAAATTATTTTCGATTCAAGAAATTCTATGTAAAAAATAATAATAAATAAATCATAAGTTAATTTAGAAATATATAATTTAAAATTGCACATTAAAAATAGATTTGTCATTAACTTCATTAAAAATTTCATTGTCTCTTTTAATGTTTTTATGATAATTTTGAAGCGTTAATGTTAAAGAAGGAAGAGATGAAAGTTGAATTTAAAATATTTGACTGACATCTTCAAATCTTTTTTCTTTTTATTTAAATTAACTATAAAAATTTGTTTCGATTCAAAAAATTCTTAACAAAAAGTGAAAAGTAAATGAATCAAGTGTTAATTTAGAAATGTATAATTTAAAATTGTACATAAAAATAAGTTTTTCACTAGCTTCATTATAAAATTCCATAGTCTCTTTTAATGTTTTTTATTTTAATTTAGAAACTTTATCGCTATCTAAGGGAGAGAAGTTGATTTAACTATTCTTGATTTACATCATATTACTCTTTTGTTTTTAAAAAACGATTTACATCTTCAAATTGTTTTTTTTTTATTTAATTTAATTATAAAAATTATTTTTGATTCAAAAAATTGTAATATATTTTCTAAGAATGTGTTATCGCTTTCGTCAATTACAAATTTTAATCAAAGCATTTCATACATAATAAAATACTTCTTTTTAAATGATCATTGAAACAAAAATAATAAGACAACGGAACAAGTAAATAATGAAAAATCCAAATCTTTAGTTAAATTTTAAAAAATTTAGAAATTTTCTTTTATAAATAAATATTTTATTAAATAAAACAACTTTAAAAGTTCGTAACGCTAAGTTGTCAGTTTTAATTTTTATTTGTATAACAAGAATGCTCTTTTATTTCGATTTATGAACTAATATTTCTCACAACAGTTTCTTTTATCTCAAAACCTAACTTTTTATATTCTGTAGACACAAATTGTCAATCCTTTTCAGGTTTATAAATAAAGCAATTCTAGGTTAAAAATAGGTAAAAAAATACCTAAATTCAATTACTTTTAAAACAATTCTAGTTTGAAAATAGTTAAAAGGTGCCTAAATTCAATTTCGTTTATAAAGATATATAGGATAGATGAATGCTATCATCATTTTTACAAGTACGTTTTTTAAATCATTTATTTACAAATAAAAATTAAGATATTTCAGCCTGATAGTCAGAATCCCTCAATTGCTTCCTTTTACTTATTATGGAAAAAGATTTAAAACTTTTTAGATTTGAAACTTTTTTTTTTTTTGCTGTTTTTATTCAATGAAATGGCTGATAGAAATGCCATTAAAAATAATGATGATTCTTTTGGTTTCACAAAGCTAAATTTACTTCCAGCTTCCTTTGCGTAATGATAATAAAATATGAATTAACAAATTTGGCGTCAGTACGTAATGCATCAACGCTACCCTACGCGAAATAAGTTTCATTATTAAGGTTTACGTTTGTCTGCAGCGGTCTAGCAGCCGGCAAGCTGATATTTTGATCTAGGGAGCTAAGTTCGAAACTGAGTCAACCATACCTATAATATTTGCTCCAGGAATGAGCTTGTTAAGTCCATTGCTTGTAAAGTTGTTCAATGCAAATTCTCTTGCTTCCCTTTCGGGATATGTTGTTTTTAAATGGGGCATCAGGGACTAACATTAGCCCACGCAATTATCTTTTTTGTCATAAAAGTGGAGGATTATAGGCCAAGAAGTGGGGCATACACTGGCAATGAGTTAAAATTGTTTCATCCACTAGTGCATAAGACCAATCCAAGTTAGTATGTTGAAATCAAAATTATTGAACATTTTTATTAATCAGCAGCTTATGAAATCCTCAAATCCTCAACTTGGTCATCAGGCCACTGCTTTGATAGTAAAGATTTTAAATGAAATAATATTTTAACTGTTATAAAGAAAATGCTGCAAAAATTTTTTTTTTCAAGCTTAAATCTGCTTTCTAGATACTAAGCAAATTAGAACTCGAGTTTTTTTTTTATTAATTGCTTTCCATAATATAAATATAAATATTTATTATAAGAATTAGTTTCTTCAAATTTAGATGCAGTGAAATTACTAGAAGATAGTATTATTATTCATTAAATTGCTTGATAAAGCCTGACTGACTTGAACTTCAAATATTTAACCTTAGTATTATCATCAGATATTTACTTTAGTCGTATTATTTAAGTTGCTTCATGCTTTTATCTTGATAAGGAGTGCCATTAATTTGACATGAATTTAATTAAGCTGCAATGTATACTTGTTTCATAATAATTTATTAGATTATTAGAGAGATTTGATAATAGTTGAAAGTAGATTCAAAGCACAAATAATCACACTATTACTTTGGTTTAATATTTTATTAAAATATTGTTAGCGATATTTACCTTATTGACTAACATAATCTTTCACTAACTATAAAACCCATTTTATTATCTGCGAAATTAGTTTATATCTTTGAGTGTCTGGCACATTTATTTTTTCCGATGCCTCAGATATTTTCTAAGGTTCGCTTTTATTTTAGAACCCCCCCCAAAAAAAAAAAAAAAAAAATATTTAACCACGCTTTCCTTCCAAGAAAAAAAAAGAAATCTTCCGCGAGATTCTATTAGGAACTATTTACTTCTTTCAAGTCGACTTTATATATTTACGTTTGTCGAAAAGGCCCCCCCCCGAAACAACATTCCACTTGTTCTCTTAGGAATTCGGAACTCATCATACTACTCTTGTTTACATGCGAGCAATAAAATTTCGCATCGCAAATCTTCCGTTACCTTAAATCAAGAAGATACATGAGAAAGAAAATATTTAACGATCGTTCAGAGACAATGGGATGCAATAGATCCAAACACTATAAATCCATCTTCCGTCCTAATGATTATCTAGTACAACTGAAGCTTTCTTCCTAGACTAAAAAGAAATTGAAGCTTTAGGTGAAAAGAAAATGGCTTCGCCTTCGATACCACTTATCGATTTAATAACATTTTGTATTAAAGAAATCCCATTATCGATTGTCAGTATTTCACTTTATTTAACACGTTTGGGGATAATTATCTCAACCTTAAAAGGCTTTCCGGCTTTATTTACTAATGAATCATGATCTATGTTTCACCTTTTTAAAGATTCGGAATTTACTTCGCTGCCATTAACTGTAATACATTGTGATGTGTTTAGTGGCTGCTTTTAACAAATATAAATTAAATTAATGGTATGAAAAAGTTGTTTTTGAGGCAACTTTTGTGAGCAATGATGGGTTGAACAGAAACTGAATTGCAACTTTGTCATTGCCCCATTTAAGTTCTTTTTGCATCGTTTTTGAAAGTAATTAATCTTATTTATGAGATAACAATTAAAATTCTTTATAAATATATAATTTTACAAAGAACAAATTTGCTTGACTGGCACATTTTAATTATCTTTATGCAAATCAAGGGATTTTGAATTAATATACAATGGAATAACTAACTAATTTGATTTCATCTTTTTGCGAATGTCTGGTTCATGACCCAATAGTAAGGTGCATAGCTAGTGTACCGGATAGTCCAAGTTTGAATCCGACGGCAGTGTTCATTGCAGTCACTGCTTAAATAAATAAGAGGGCAGAACCTGATGACCGAATGACTGGCGTTCGGTGCCACAGGTTTCGGGTTCGAGTCTCGGCCTCCATGGGTGTTTTGTAGCGGTTTGGAATGCACTTTAAGCCGTAGGTCCCAGTCTAATATGATTTTAGAGCGTTCTGCGTAGGGCTGACAACCCCACCCCGTAAAAAGTCAGCGTCACGGTGCCAAGTCAGACTTCTACTTACGGGTGCTCCATCACAACAGGAGCTTCTTTCCCCTTTCTCTCCTTTCATGAGACCACATGGGTTCTTGAACTTGTTTTAGATGTTATTACCAAGTAGGATAAGAAACAACAACATATATAAAAAACTTTACACGGGAACTGTTTTAACATATAAGCGTATAAACGTTTTATATTATCAATCAAAATGCCTAGTGGTGGAGTAGTACATATGAAAAGCAAAGTTTGGACTGCTTCCGCTAAATATCCTCTTAGAAGGCTGTTCCATCAATATACAGAAAAAAACCCTTTCGAATAGCCGTTTACCAGTCTACTATATTACACTGGTATTATAATAATAGAAACAATAATTCATACTTTTCTAACTAATTATTTGTATATTTTTAATCATATAATGAAATTTGTGTTTCAATGTAACTCAATTAAAGATTATTTAAATGCTCCTCCAAACAACTGAATTATAATTTAAATTTTCACGATTGAAATCAATTTCTAATACAAGTTTTCATAGCTGTGAATAAGTAATTCGTAGAATCTAGTCGATTAAAATATGAATATTGCCCCAAAAATTTTATTATGCATGCTAACATTTTTAAACATGGATGTAAGTATTTTAAAATTGCAAGGTAATGATATTAGAAGGAACGACATTTTCGTAATGAAACTCATTAGAAATACTAGGAAATTTCTAGAATTACTTCTCTATTTTCAGCTTACACCTTAACAAAATCATTAACCAATAAATTAAGAGAAAAAGTATATGTATTCAAAATAAGGTGAACTTTTTTATTCCAGTTAGTGCATTAAATTTTAATAAAAACGAAGTGAAAAAAACTAACTTAATTTAATATCAATATCCGACTATAAGTCGAATATAAAATGGGTAGAGATCACATTAAAATATTAATAACTTGAGTTACTCACTTTCCTGTAATGAAAAATAATATGCTATTCATAGCTGCTATTTAACGTACAAAACAAAACAAAAATATGCATTTTAATGAATCAAATAATTCATGTCCCATATAATTACAGAGATTATCTTTCATCATATTCATTTGCAATTCATTGCTGTCATTAATTCCCAAAAACATTCTATATCCGCTTGAATGTGAGAAAACAATTGTTACAAATTACGGTGATAAAAACAGTGAGTAATAAACATAATTCAGAAATAATTACATTGTCACGCAATTATTATCAATAAAAAAAGAATAAAAAAGAAAAAATGCTTTTTATATTAATAATAACCGTAAAAAAATCGCAATCAAGAAGAGAAACCTCTGATTTCAGAAAGACAATAATAGTAATTAGGACGAATTAATTTAATCAATTTCACCGATGTATAGTTTTCTTTAAAAAAAAGAAAAATATAATCTTTATTAAAAAAAAAAAAAAGAATTCCTCTTACATTCTTTGTTTTTATATGCATAAAAATTCTCATTTCATATTAAATTCGAAAATACATCACATAAAATAATAACTTTTTGTGTTAAAAATTAAATAGGATGATGAAAAAAATTGAATTGTTAATAGCTGAAAAGCACCAAAAAAATCATGAATTCTTAATTATGAATTAATTCAATAATTATTAATTGATTATGTATTCTAAATCTAAATTATATATTATGTATTCTTAATTCATCGATTTTTTTGTCTCAATAAAATTGATTCTATGTACTGAAATACTTTGTATCTGAACAATTTATAACTCATAAATACGTTAATTATTTAATATTTACATATTAATTTAATTAAGAATTTTTTTTTTTTCACCCTTTAAGCTTGGTTTCAATATATTACACTATTCTAAATTTGAACTTAAATAAAATTCTCTTAAATTAAATTTTTTTTTAAGAAAGAATTTTTTTCACAATAAGAATGCATGGTAGCGATTATGATATGTATAAGAGTCACACATTAATAGTCAGACTACTTGGTGGCAGCTTTCTCTGTTTTCTCTCATACGACACGCAAATGCGGTGGAGTTGGCCTTTAAAATGGTCATTGGCACACTTTATGGCCTACCGGAGGGATAATTCGTAACACATAACTGGAACACAAAACACATCGATACAGAACAAAAGAAAAATCAAACAATATATAAGAATAATATTAATTAATTAATATATAATCTTTTATTAATTAATTAATATAATATTAAGATGGGAATGTGTCTACTTCAATGATAAATGTTGAGGCATAGAAATTTTGTTTTAATTTTCTTCACCTGAATAAATATTTTCTGTATATCTTCTCGGATGTAAATTAAGTAAGCCAAGATTTAAAAAAAAAAAACTCTCATAAATTCAAAAACGCAATTTATATTTTTCTACCAAAGCCTGTAAAATGTTCTCATTTTTCAATAACGTTGTCTGGAATAATACTAGTCCTTTATTAGAATTTGCCAAAGATTTTAGTTACTGTCAGAAAGATAAATATATAGCTTGCGGAAAAAAATTGAACAATATTCGAACGAATCATGTATGAGGTGAGGGGAAAAAATTCTTTATTTTGTATTTCGAATTTTTATACTATAGTTCACGCTGAAGAAAATACTTTATCACATCATTTCACCCTTTTCCATTATTAATTTTAATATAATTTTTTCTTTTGATAAGGATCAATGTCTTAGTTTACGTTTCATATGAAATTTTCAAAATATTTTCATGATCTGAAGAACAATTTAATATTAACTTAAAAAAAAAAATTATTTTAAGGATTTTTATAATACAAAATGTTTTAGCTTATCTACCAGTAGGCAGACTGCCTTGGCAGATAAGCTGAATCATGGAGCTGTTGCTCCCACCATGGGGCTGTTGCGTCAATGAAGTAGACGAAAGTGTTTAGTTTAGCCGCTTTCATATTTCAGTTACTTTGTAAATAGCTAACTGCAAGTCAATACAAATAGGTTTCTCACAGGTAATAAGTGTTGCAGTCATTGCTTTAAAAACGGGTAGATTCACGGAACACACTATCTCGCATCAGTTTGGACTGCTCGAGGAAAGTTTTTGTGATGTATCCTTTACAATACGTAAAAGTAGTCCATTTCCCTCGAAACCCTTTTCGAAGGAATCAGTTTCACACATGGATTAGCACTGAATCACATAAAAGGTATTCTGTTTATTATTAAGGATTTCATGGTCCAGATACAAAATCAAAAAGAAAAATTCCTGTTCTGATCTGGCTCCTTAATTCGACAATTCTAACTACTGCGGTTTAAGCTGCTCATTAAAAGTGAATATTTAAAAAATTAACTTAACTTATTCTGAATATAAATATAAAAACTCGAACCTGAATTGATTAATTCTTTTCGTTGGCATCATACTAGCCGAAGCAATACTGCATAGAGGTTAGTGATTATATTTTAATACTAAATTTATTGAAAACAAATTTTGAACTATATCCTTTCAAAAATACTTATAAGCAGAAAGATTTAATTTAAATAAAATAACATTCAATAATATTTTAATCATCCGTTCAGGATTTGAATTTCATTCAGTAAAAGTGTATCGAATAGCGAAAAGAAACAGAAGATAAAAATTATTTAATGATTTTTTAAAGATTAATTAGATTTTGAATTATATTGCCAACCCAACGTTAAATATTTGTATTGCAATAATAAATGGCAAGTAGCAAATAATATATATAATTAAAAAAACATTAATGTATTATATATATATTTTTTAATTTGAGAATGTAATTATTTTATAAAAATTTATATTTATAAATTAAAAATATACGTATTAGATATTTTTAAAATATATCTATGCATTTTTATGTTTTTCTTGAATTATAATTCGTGAGCAATAAAATAAAATTGAAATTGACTAAATTAAAAATAATTAGATTTGATTTTTTTATTTACTGTTTTTATTTATTAGATATTATTTATTAGATATTATTTATCGAGTTCTTCATCGTCATGAAATCTAGTAATCTGGAACGTATTACAAGCAATAAAAAATATCATGTCGAAATTTATTTTCTGCAGTTACTGTGAAAATTAGAAAATGCATTTATTTCTATTTCTTCCTGGTTTTTCTTCATAATGTAATTTGTGTACATAATGTAAGTTAATAATGATGTAAGTTAAGTAATAATGTAAATTCTTACATAAAATGTGGCCAGTTATTCTCAAACACCATACTATATACCCTTTATAAGTTACCCTTATATATACCCTTTATAACTAACAAAGATGTTAAAAAAAAGAGATTTAATCATGTACATATATGTATATAATGTTCATTTACTGATTTGCTATGACTTAACCCCGAATTACAAGTAAAAGTCGGCCATTTTTCGTATTTTTCGCTTCTTTTGAAAATAATTTTTCAATAAACTTCTTTTTTTATATTCATTTTATTTTTCAAAGTATTTGAATATTTTATGGTTTATGAGGCAAACTTTTTCTTTCTCTCTTTTGTTTTCATTTTTAACGATGACATTTTCCATCGTTTGCATATTTTCGTAACGATGAAAAAGAAAAAAAGAAAAATCTTTTTTTTTCTTTTTTCATCTTTTTAAAAATATTCCCTTCCCGAAATTGATACTCGAATGACACGTAGATGATGGAAGACATAATATATCAAATTGAAGATTTTGGTTTTCAAATAAAACGCTTGAAAAGATCAAAAAAGCGTATTTCAAAACAAGGCTTCGAAACGAATACATATTTAATGAAGAGTAGCGAAGTTCCCTAATAATCGATGCCATGAACCTCCAGCGCATGCATGAATAAGGCAACATCGCTCATTTTTAGCATCAAAAGATTTGTTTTACGTGCTTCTACACAGTTTTCGATGCACATAGTTATTTACGTTGCTTTAAGTCTCTTTGAAATATTTTAATAATATTCTATTATCGAGTGTTTCACTTTTGCTTATTGATCTCGAATCATTGTTATTCAGTTCTCTTTAAATAAAAAAAAATATTGCTATGTTTGTTACTTAATTTGAGTTCTTTATGTTTGTAAAGTATCCTTGTTCCTAATGTTAAATTTAATTAATTATACGGAATAAATAAAGACAGAGGAAGGAAAGTTGAAAAGATCTAATTGAGGAAAAGGTATTGGTGGTGAAAGTACATGCTTTAAACAAATATTTGTAAAATTTTATTTCTTTGTTAAAAATGAAAATAACAGGAAGATAAAAGACTTTTAGTTTTCGTCTTATTATTATTTTTACTTTTTAAAGATAAATATGAAAGACATCTCCTTTTACTTTGTTTATACCAGGAACTTCGTAATTTACCATGCAATGAGAACTACGAACGATTAAACCATTTACCATATAAAGTATTTCTTATGGTAGAGAAGGTAGGTTGTTGCCTTCAGGAAAGACTTAGAGAGATAACTATACCTTATTTGTGATTCACAAAAACCGGAAAACTATCAACAGAAAAACGGATTGTCGATGGAAGTCGATCACACATGTTGCCACAATCTCCTCAGAATATTTTCGTTTCTGGAAACAGTGATTGCAATACACGCCAGTAGCTTTGTGCATACTATACCTGTACTTCTTACCACTACGCGACACTAACTAACTCTCCGTAAAGGCCTATGCTCCACAGACGTAGTACATTACACACAAAAGCCAATCCAGAGGTGTAAACTACTCAACTCCCTCCCCCTAAAAAGGAAAACGTGCCGAGCAGAGACGTCGAGCACTACTCAACAACATCTTTGTCATCACTTCTTGTGATAAGGCCACCCGGATCAAGTCGTGGCGACAAGTTCCAGGAAGATCTTAATATGCCCCCTAGAGACAACAAGTACGCTACAGAGCGGAATGAAATACCCACCGAAGTGAGCATCCCAGGGTAGAGACCACTAAGCCACAGTCGGGCTTCATTGAGCTTTGTCAGTCTTTCCGTTGTACTTGGAAGGAAACAATTATCGTGTTAGGAAAGAGCTAAAATATTTCTAATAACGTTTGATAAATTTTACACATAGGTGAAATAAACATCAAGGTAGATGTTGCTCCATGTTACAATGTAACCCCAGGAAAACTTAAAGCTTCCCCTGCATTGTTGATGCAACAAATTTTCTTAAAAATTATACAGACTTTCTTTAAAATTTGGATGCATATTTTTCTTCAAAGTAGAAATCGTATTAAATTTAACAGAATGAACTCAACTCAATTCTTATCGATATTATTTAACGTAAAATGAAAATAACTATGTCTTAACATTATTAATGCATAATAGCAATTTTAGTGTTCATTACAAAACTTTGCTAACCTAACATTGAATACACTATTATTAATTTTTAAGTTCAGTGAGTAAATACAAAATTTATTAAATCTGAATTTTAACTTTGTAATTTAATTTAAAAACCAATTAATCAAAAATTTAATTTCATATTTTTAAAACTGGAATCTAAACATTGCTGTGTTTCCTAATTAACATAATGCATATAGTTGTATAGAACAAAATACGTAAGTAAAATCTTAAAGGAATACTCATTATATAATTAACTATTAATTCACTATTGATTAACTATTAATTCATTATATATTTAACTATTAATTAATTATATATTTAACTAATATAATTTAAAAAATTTTGGAATATAAAATTTACTTATTATCTATCGACACTTTCATTGAATAATAATAATAATAATTTTACGGAAAACGAGTTCTTAATATTGTATTTAATAAGTTTCTGCTATTCATAACATGTTTATTTTATTTAAATAAATATTCCAAACTTGCATAGAAATAATTATTTTATTTCATGCACTTTGCATTGGATCCAATGTATCATTGGACTAATATTATTACTGTCTAGTCATCTATAAAAGGAATTTTTTTTGTTAAAAAAATTAACTTTTAAATAATAAACATATAACGAATGGAAAAAATGGAAATTATATTCATTAAGCTAAATAAATATATACTTATTATTATAATTTTGCTGAATTAGAGATCTACATTCAAATTTAAATATTTAAATTTTTCCATAAATTAGCTTTACAAAGAATATCATAGACAATTTTTTGAAATTAAGCCATGAATAATTCATAAGGTGTTTTTAAAGTAAACAGATATATATTTTGCACTTAAGTGGGTTTGAAAAGATATGAGCGATGAAAGTGCAAAACGGATTCATACAAATAAAACATCCATGTTAATATTTTGTGTGGAAGTTCAGACCTTAAATTCCTTTCAGAAACGAACAATGGTTTCAAATTGCATCGATCTTGAAGTTATTGAGAAGATGGCAAGTTCAATGCGCAGCACGCTATAACTCCATTAGAAATCAGATGCAAGGCGTTGAAACCTCTCTATTCTCGAGAGGTTTCACGGACGTTTGTATAATTAAAGCTTGTCTCCGTAAATTTTCTCAGCTATCTCACGCATCTTAAGGTATTGCTTTTAAATATATCTCTGTTGTTGCAAGCCACAATTAAGGTGGTTGGGGTTTTCTATATTTATGTTTCCTTTATAATATGTTGTATGAAAAATACTAGTGAATGCATAATAATAACATGTTAAGCTGTGTCGATAACTCAAAAAATATTTATGTCAGAATGCAATATTTACTTTTTTTTTAAAAAAACCTATACGTGTTGTGTTGTACGAGTAAAGTTTATTTAAACAGTGATTGTAAACTAGAAGTCTGATGGCCTAGTGACTAGCTCTCTGGAGGTAGGTACCACAGATTTTGGGTTCAAGCCACGGTAATACCTTGTATGATTGTAGTGATTCTAAATCCACTTTAAACCTTAAGATCTGGTCTAATATGACTGTAGTGGGTTGGATTTAGGGCTGACAACAATACTCTGGAAAAATAAAACATCTCATGTTTCGGAATGTCTCAGTAGGCCAACGACCTTGGCCCACCATGGGGTTTTTACGCCGACGAAGAAAGAATATTGCAGAATATTTATATTAATATGTTTAAACATATAGCTCTTGGATAGGTAGTAAAGTAGGTAGCTGGTGTACAGAAGCGCTTAAATTCAAACCCACTTTTGGTGTGTGTTGCAGTCACCATTTTCAGAAGCATGGGAATTCGAAGGCGATTTGGATTGCATGTGAAAGTTGTGTCGTATAGGAAAGTCCAGTCTGCTTGTAATTTTATGGATTTTCTTCAATACAGTAGGGAAATGTTGAGCAGTTACCTCCAAAAATTACCTCCTTCTGAAAGGTAATTCCCCTCCCTTTCACACTCATCAGCGGGCATGGCAAATAGAATGATGTACAAGGTCGACCTTAATATCAAATACATATGTAAAGCTTTGCGTTTCAGTATATAAAAGTATTGAATTTCTTACAACAAATTTGGCGAGCTTTATAAATTTAATTTAACTCAATGCATTTGTTTTTCCTTGTCAATTTAAAATTCCAGCTTCTATATTTTTAAATTAATGGGAATGACATACCTGCCTTTACTGTCATATAATAGCTTCTGAAAAATTTATTAGATGAAGATTTTTGGCAATTTCTTGATAGCTATGTTGTTTCTTGAAATATATTTAAAACTACTTCAGCAATACACGATTACTTCGAATCAGTGCTGATTATCCGTAATAAGATTAAAATATTCGTATTTTTAAAGGATGTATTAAGCTTGTTTTTGTTTATAACGTCAAACTTTCGAATTCAGTAATTGGTCTAAAAGTTCCAGTCATTAACTGAACATTTTCAATACTTCAAATGATTTTTTAAATAAATATTTTTAAGTGCTAGATGATAGTGCGTCAAACATAAGTGTAAAAGGAATACATACGCAGCTAAAAGTCAAAGATTTAAACATTTATAAAAATTACATTTTTTAAAATTACTAAACTGACGATTTCTCAGGGAAAAATTACCTGATTTTCTTTTTAAAGACATGATTTGAATGAATAACTACTCTTAAATTCAAATTTATTAAAAGGATATTTTATAATTTCAAGTTGTTATTTTTATTTTTTATATATAAATCTTTTCAAAATACCTCTTTATTGTAGGCTATTATATATATATATAAGTATATTCTTCTGCATGTGCAAACAAATAGAAATAAATATTTTTAAACTGGATGTATTTATCCGAAGGCACATTATTCTTTATTATATGTGTATTAAGAATAATGTGCATGTTTACACAGCAATTTTTGACGCATGGCTCAAGATTCTTAACTAAATCTATATTGTATCTACTTCTATACTTAATTATTGCTGATATATATTTCTTTGAGTAACTATTAAGAAATTTTTAATAAAATATTATATAATTTCTTCGCACAGAGAGCTAAATTTAAACAAGCGCTATTTTTCGCTTTTAAATAGTAACAAGCTCCCTCTAACTTATATGCAATTTGATGTTCACCCCTATCGTCTATTTCTATTTATGATAGACTGTTCTTCTTCAACGGTACAACAGTCTCATAGTGGGCGAAGTAGCATGCAAGATAGTAAACGTTCAAATTATCTGATAGCATGCGTTGAAGTCATTGTTTTTGAAAGAGGAACCTCAATAGCGATTTTATCAGTGTGTGTATGTATCGTGAATCTGCCTATTACGTCAAACATTGCCAAATATGTAGTCCTTGATAGGAGTTTCTGGTGTTTCTTCCATACAATACTCACATATCGGCAGTTGTCCTTGAAGACCCTCTCTTGGAAGGGAATCTATCTCTCTATCTTTTTGCGGATTTCTGGTGAAGTACTAGTGGAAAAAAAAACAGGTGTCCCTGGTTGTAACAAAATGTATTTTAGATGTAAATATTAACTTTACATGCTACTAAAAAAGTTGATCAAAAAGTTAATCAATAACATGAAATTTAATTTAAATATGTACAAAATCTTTGTTTCCTGTTATGGATTAAAAATAATCTAACATTCAATCATTTTATTGAATCATACTAAATTATATTCTTAAATACACGTCCAAACGACAAACGCCTCCCATGGCAGTAAATCTTGTTATTGCGTTAGACAATGGTAAGCAACGTTTAAAGGAAATCGATATTAACAGCAATCTGTTTTATAAAATTCAGCAATTAACTTTTCCGGCAACCTAGCAAGAATAAGTGCTTGCGTAGGAAACAATAACTTGCTGGCAGAAATTCATTTAAAAGATTAACTCTATTATCCTAAAGCAAAGGAGCGGGCCAATGTTTTAGAATTAATGAAGAAGAGGATCTTGTCGAAACCAGGGGATCTATCGTTGCTTTTGCAAACGTAAAAGTTCATTTAATCCAGGCGACTAATTAATCTTGTCATTTGTAACTCATTAAATGCCGAACTGCCCTTAAAAAGCGTCAGCTTTATTAACTTCCAGGGAATTTTCCATTCCGTAAGTTAAAGCCCTGAGTCAAGCTAAGACTATCCGTGAGTAACTAGATCGCGGCAGTAATTCGTTCAAAGATATTGCTGGCTGCTCTAGCTTGATCGCCCAAGTTCAGCATCAACGATGTATTCTCACGGAATTTTTTACTGGAGGAGGAAGAGAGATGGCTGTCTTTCTTTCTCAGTAAAACAAAGAATAAATTGTAAAGAATGGTTGCATTAAGAGGATTGTCATATTCTGTGCGTGCTTCATTCTCTTATGATTCTTTTTCTAGCACCACGGAAGAGATGTGGCGTAAAATGTTGAAGTTGCCAATTATAACCCAGGGTGGAGCAAAAGAATATTCCCCTAGCATTATTTTTCCATTCAAAACGTTTCATAATTCCATTCCATTTTATCAAACTGGCAGTGGGAAAACAACAATGAAATTAAAACTAATGTCTTCCAGGACAATTAAAGAAATGATTTAAAAAGCTTGAATATGAAGTAAACATGAATTTCTGCAACAATGTATCACTGAAAGAAGTAAAGGGAAAAAGCAGAAGGATCGAGAAGAATTAGTGGTTTTGTGCTTCTAATAGTCGTTACGTGACTTCTTAGCAATCAAATTCGAGTTATGAAAAGAAAAAGAAAATCAATTTCTTTGTAGGTTTTTTTTTTGATAGATTTTGACTAACTTCTTCAAGAAAACATTTCATTTTAACATCAAAGGAAAATAATAATTCATAATGGAAGTTAAAAATAACGAATTAAATGAAAATTCAAAACACGATATTTGTATTAAATGAGAGAATTATATATTCATCCACAACTTCTACAAAATAAAAGTTAACCACATTACAGCGTTGAATTCATTGAAATTTCTTTAAAAGAGATGCTTCTAGTGTTAAATTTTAGAATTGTCAAAACTCTGAAATTATATTTTTATTTTAAAAATTTATATTTATGGTTATATGTGTATATTAATTTAGGGCCTGATGGCCGAATGACTGATGGCACCATCGATGCTTATAGTGATTGGAAATTCACTTTAAATCGTAGGTTTCTGTCTAATATGACTGTAGAGCGTAGGGATGACGACCCTACCCCATAAAAAAGAAAAACAGTTCATTCCGAAATCTGCCAGTAGGCAGACAGCCTGTTCCACTATGGGGTTGTTGCGCCATTGAAGAAGAATTAGCGTTTACCATAGTTATTTTATATTTATACTTTGTATTTTAGAAATAAAATAACTTTGCAAATCAGAACTAGTTAAGCCATTTTTCTAAAAGTGCTCGGAAATAAAATTTTATTAAATGAAACATTTACACATAAAAATTGGTTTGAAGCTGAAAATTTAACTGATATATGTTCCTTGAATTGGTTACTTTAGCTTATACACTAAGACTCATTTTGTCAGTGACTTTTTCATTGGACTTATGAGTTTATATATAAGAATAAAATTTAGTATCATGCAAAGACTTCGATGTTTTATATGTATTTTTATTCGTATGAATGAGTGAGAGAAAAAGAGGCAAAAAATTATCAATATTTCGTATAATTTAAGGCTTAAAAACGCAAAAAAATTTTGTATTAATATGACAAATCAGCTAACGAGTAATATTTTTCTCTCTAATACAAGATATATTAAATTTAACATATTTAACGAAATCTAAAAATACATTTAAAAATATTAATAAGTGGCCTACGCAGAATTTGTTTACTTGTTACTATTATCTACTTTTATATGTCATATTTCATTACTTTTACTCGTTATATTTCATTGCTTTTACTCAAAATATTTTTATAAATCTTTCCTGTTCTTGCAATTTTTGAATACATATTAACACACAAATCTAAAATATTTCGTATTTAGTTTATAGTTTTTGAAACTATGAAATTTCTTTTCGTCCATCAAATTTTGTTCTATGACTGAACTATTAGATTTTCAAAATTCCTTTTGCTATAAAGTGTTCCCGGCTTAACGGGAATGAAATCAAAGTAAAAACAGACCTGAACTTTAAGTATCTGAACAAGTTTAAATAGCATAAATTTATGAAATAGAACTTAATTCAAGAAGCTTTGCAAATTTTTTATCCAGGTTAAAGTATATCTGTAGGATCATCGATAATATTTGAAATTACATATTCTCCTTATATGATTCTAAATATTTAGCTATTTTGTAACAGAGAATACAGTCTTGTAGGCATGACATTCACGTACATCAGATGCTATTGAGAAAAGAAATGTTTTTCGACAAAATGAAAGGAACTACTGTGAACTTTCCAGCTCGATAACTCCCTTGAGAAGTATGATAAAAAACTGAACTTTTTCTCAAACATGAAAATGAAAAAAATGACTGGAATCACGTAAATTCCCATTCGTGTTTCTTATATCTGCTGCTTCGGGTCTGCATATTACTTTCCTGTAAATCTCCCTTCCCCAAAGAACCAGATTTTCAATTTCAGCCCAGATTTACAACAGACAGAAAATTCCCAATAGTTTTGTCATGCAAAAGATAGTAGCATGATGTCCATTTTTGAACTCTAACTGCGTTTTTTGTGACTAATTTAACAAAAAGTGGAAGCTATTGGAAAATACAGAACTTTATTCTTCACCAACGTTGTATAGTTCTTTTCTTTATACTCTCCAGGAAAGCAGTTATTGTTAAATGTACATAAATATTTATTAATGAGTAATACAAAGCTCTCTATTGTAAAGTAAAATAAATAATACAATCTAAAGTCGACGTATTTTTTTCTTCATTACATGTCTAGAATATATTTAAATATATTTTAAAATATAATATAATATAATATATATATATATATATTTTAAAACTTATAATAACAAAAGTTAAAAGCTAAAATCTTTATTTTATTAATCATGCTACGAATCTATTTTATGACATTGGGATTGTAAACATTATTTTTAAGTCATACTTTATTAGCTTCTAAAGTATATGAACATAATTGCTTATTTATAAAACTGGAGAATATTCATTAAAAATAAAATTGACTTCAACAATACTATCTTCAAATTGGTTTTGACAATAACTTACAGTGAATGATAAAGTTTCTCAGTATATTTTAATTTCTTTTTTATCAAGAAACTCAATACACTTTCAGGCAAAGAAATATTTTCTTTTTTATGAAATAAATGATTTTTTTTTTTAAAAATGACACTTAAAATATAAACATCTGTTCATGGAAATATGATTGCTAAGATGAAGGTCAAAACTACATTAGGTTTGTTTTACATCTGAATAACATTTGACAATTTAATAAGTAATAACATTTGAAATTAGCTAAATTACATTGGTGGAAAATGAAATTCCAACACCAAGAACAAATTAGTTTTTTATAGAAATGAAAAGTAGGCAAAAACATGTGATCAGGTAATATATATATATTGGATTAATGTTTCAAGGTCACGAGGCGATTTCTTAAATGGGAGAAGGGGGTGCATTAATAACAGCTGTAGTCTTCACAATTTTAAATTCAAGCATACAACCGCGCATGCATTGTGTCGCACAGGTCCCTTATTTCATTTTCGGGAAAGTTCCATGCATGTTGCACTTTGGTGAGTCAAATCAGGCAATGATCCGTGCATGTTGGAATAATAGCTACAAGGATGTTGATTTTCTTTTTACGATGTTGCAGAAAGACATGACATGTCATGACTTTATGTATTCACTGTGCATGATTGTTGGCAGCAGTGATCATGGGAAGATAATGTCTCAAGAAATTCGAGGTTCTAGGCCACACACAGGCCATTACTGAGAAGCACGACCTTTTACTATTCGTCGTATGAATTTGTGTTGAATCTGCAGCAGAAATTTGAACCTCTGGAATCAGGGTAATACAGTAAATGATAACAAATCAATTACTGAAGGGACAGCTCCAAATCAGACTCGGTCCATGCAATTAACTCCAAATCACAGCCATCTTCGACTTCAGTAGTACCAAGCTAGAACTCACTGGAGGGCAGAGAGGGGAGAACTGTTGTGTTCTCAGATGAAAGCCACTTCTGTCTTTGTGCCAGTGGCGATCGTATGATTTTTTTAGAAGAAGATTAGGTAAGTTCTTGAGCCAACCGAGTCTGTCACAGATGTACAATAGACCTACATGAGGAGTTATGGTCTACTGAGTAATTTCCTATCTTGAACAAAGAACATTCTTGCTTAGCGAATTATCTCTACACTTTGACTAAAATAAATTTATGAAGTCAGACTATTGACTGTAAAAGGTTGTTCCTGTGCTCCCCATCATATTCAAGGGGTCGTTTTCCAACAGGATAACGCTCGTCCCAAACCGCTGTTATCACTCCAACCTGCTCTAAAGGAATGCCAACATGTTTGCTTTTGGGCAGATGTTTCGCCCATTGAGCACGTATGGTATATTGTGGACGGAATATCCCGGCGTCACCCACAAGCAACATGGGCCGCTGCTGATTTGACAGTTCAAGTGCAGCAAAACATGAAAAAAATCATCAAGAGCAAAAAAATCAATTCCATAAAACTGCATACAGGCACAAAAATGACGTAATGGGTTTGTATGCTTTGCCTAAACGCCTTATTAATGCACCGTTTCACATTTTCGAAATAACTCTGCTTGCGTATTCTTTAACCTGTAACTTTGAAACTTTAATAAAATACATACTTTTGCCTTTAGACAAATAGTTTGTCATAAATTTTATTCTTCTAATCAATTTCTTCTTAGTACTGTATGTTTAAATAATTTTTGGAAATATTTTTCTTTGCAAATCCTAAACTTTTGTCGACAACAAATATGAACTCAACAAAAGTATTTATCATAGAACGTAATTCTTATTGAATCCACAATTCTTTTAATTATTGTATTGTACACCATTTGAAATGATACTCTAATTCTATTAAAATCATCGCATAATTATTTTAATTTCAATTCTAACAAGCAAAATTTAAAACAATATTCTTTGTTGAGGAATGACTTTAAATCATCTTGTATGCTGTGTTGACCACATGCTTGCATGAGAGAGCTATACGCTTATTAAGCATTCTCCGCAAATCCTCATTATATTAGCCACATTGATCATTCAATTAGAGTAGATATATTAAATAGTTGTCTGATAAATTCTTCAAAGTTTGCAAGAATTCGTTTATATGCTTTTCTCGGATAAAATTTATTCGATCATAGAAACTGAGAGAATGATTTAAATAATGAAAAGCTGTCCATTTACTACAGTGCAGATTCAACACATTTAAACTTTATTTCTATGGCATGAAACGTTGTCCTGGTATTCTGCAAATCCATTTTATCAACAGATATTTCAAACAGTGACAGTGATCTATACTTCCACAACCGCGTTACCATTGTTTCACATTCCAGTCGAGTCGATCGTCTACTGGTCCAAATCACATTTAGTCTTCTGTGCTGTAAAATGGATATCCCTGCAAATATTAATACAAAGGACTTGTATTTGTAATATTATTTAAGGCAAGTTAAATTTAAAAATTATTTAAAAAATAAATTTTTATTTTTAATATTACAATTATTTTGGTATTTTCCTCTTCAGTAAGGCACCTAGCACATTATTTTACGATTTTTTTCTCAAATGTATTTGACATTTTCAAAAATTATTTACATATGTGATATTTGTGCATTTTCTGTAAATAAAATCTTCCTGTAGTGAAATTATTATTGCTATGTTTAATTTTTAAATTTGACCTGAGAAAATTGGTAGAATATTAATTTTTATTAAAATATCCCTCGATCTCAATTAATTTTTATTTTTTTATTTTAATTCTCTGTATTATTTTTTAAACTTACATTTAAATTTCCAATTAAAATATTATTTAACTCAGAAAATATATTGTTTAAATATCATCAATTAATAATTATGATTAAGAAATCTTCAATTATATGCATAAGTGTATTAATAAAATAGGTTTTGTAGTTAATTGTTGTCTGTAAAATATTTACCTATATATTTTTGTTGAAACTAAAAATGGATTTTTATTTACAAGTTTAATTATTAACCGGATTGTTTGTAATTTATTACGCTATCATAACATAGTTTTTATCATGATTATCTTACAATAAGTTTCAGAATATAATTTCTGATAAAAGCCAAATGATAATTCTTAATTTTACCCAAAATTGTTCTCTGTAGAGATAAGTATCACTATACATCAACAAAAATTAAAAATTTCCTCGAGTAAAATGAAATATTAGAGTTCAGTGAAAGATACTTCTTACTATTAAATTTTAAGTTCTTTAAAATTTATTTTTACAATCCAGTATAACATATCTATTTAAGTTAAACAATTTATTCACTTAAAATAAATGATTGCCTACAAAATGTTAAGTGGAGTTTGAATATTTATGGCTCTGCAGGTTAAATCCACCATTTAATCTAATCCACTCCTTGAAATAAAAACATTCAAAATAATCTTGTTAGGGAAATCCTCATTTGAAAGCAAATTTTAATAGCTTCAGATTACTTAGGACTATTAGCAAAGAAATAGAAATGACTTCAATAAGCACACAACAAGTTTAACGGCATGATGCACACCTTAGTTAAATGCTCCTTGAAGCGATAGAACATGTGCACTGGTATTTGGGAAATTGCACCCCATACAGTTACTGGGAAGTAAGCCTCTGAAATACTTTAATGCACTGACATTTATATTAAAGTAGATACATCCTCTAATTGATTGTAGTGAAAAGCGGCAAGAGTATCTTTAATTGACCAGTATTTAATCTAAAGAGGCAAAGAAAAAATGTCGAGAGGAGCATTGAATGAAATAAAAAATCTGTAAATTACCTAAATGCAATGAATTTAAGTTAAACGCCAGAGCTAATGAGATTGTAAATTCGGTTTTGCAGAATATTCGAGGAAGTAAAATACTGTGTCTATCTTCCAAAATTTCGTTGGGCTCGTTAATTGAAAAATCAATTTCAGGTTGTTAAAAACATTCTCAATGAAAATACGTCTCGAGTTCAAGCTTCCGCAAAAAATCATTAAAACTTTTCTTTTCTCTTTTTACAATTGCAAAATATTATCCTGCAACAGCAAGTATCGAATTTAGAAAAGTAAGAGATATATCAGGTATTCAAATTGAAGAAAACTTTTTTCTGTACGTGTTCAATATTCGTACTATAAAAAATAGTAAATAGAAAACATCAAAATGCTTTTACTATTTTACTTTTTTCTTATTAGTACTGCTTTTATCGCCTAGTAAACATCGATAACCCTAACAATTCGTGACTAAGGAAGTTTTTAAATTAGAAAAGCCATTTTAAATGGATTGAAAAAAAACAATTAATCATTCATACCCAGGTAAGTAATTATTTACAGTTGTTATGTATATTTGGAGTAAATACGGTGTAAATGATTGGAGGTGCATTTTTGCAAAACAAACAATAAACGCTGATTTCATATCTATTTGTTATTATTTCTCATTACAAATTAAAATATTAAGGTTCAATATTTTTATTTATAAAAATAATTTTAAGTTAAAATGGAAATATTGCAAAAAATTTTAAAAATTTGAAAGGAATATTTTAGAAATCATATGACAAGAAAACATTATTTAGATTCTTTAATTTAAAACGGACAAGACAACATTTGCACCAGCACTGTCATAATAAAACAACTATATATTTATTGAATAACAATATAATTTAAACCCATTTCGT
>BPLR01017207.1:0-22324 GCA_021605095.1 Caerostris extrusa | reverse complement strand
CTTGCATAAAAATCGTCCTGTCCAATCGTCGTCGTCTTTGCTGCAATTCAGGAATGACAAGAGTTTTCAGCATTTGCCGATATTTCTCGCCAGCAACGATGCAAGTAATAAGACCTACTGGCCCTTAAGCGTAAAGAAATTTGAAAGATTTATGCAGATCGCGGAAATTTCATAGGGCATACAAGATAGCAACGCCAAAAGCTCCCCACTGTCTTTTTTTTCGCTCGGAATTCATCTTCCCATGTCCTACAGTTTAATGTGGATTCCGAACCCCTCACAAACATCCATGCCACCAC
The DNA here is from genome assembly GCA_021605095.1 of Caerostris extrusa. Lineage (NCBI taxonomy): Eukaryota > Metazoa > Arthropoda > Arachnida > Araneae > Araneidae > Caerostris > Caerostris extrusa. The sequence continues at coordinate 22,028 of BPLR01017207.1, read as the reverse complement.
CAGGATTCGAACCCGAAGACTGTGATACCAAAGGCCAGAGAGCTAGCCACTTATCCATCAGGCTGCCAACTCTTGCAGAACATAGGCCTCCGCGGCATTTTGTCCCTTCAGGTAACAATTCCACTTGCGTTAATTCACAGTAAGATGCACGTTGTTCAGAGATCAAGAAAGCCAAATACGCGGCACGTATTTCGCAGCGCCTTTTGATTCCACTAATGTGGCACGTCACTCATCACGGTGTCTTAGGCTGAAGCAGAAAATCTGCGTACCTTGTTCTCTTCTTTTCGTGTCGAGCGACTTTCAATAGGCAGACATCAGAATAGTGCTCTAGTGAGTGTCACGGTTGTTTTTCTCTTTTCTTCTTAGTGTGTCTAGTGCTGGCGATTTTCGTTCCACAGGTACCGTTCCAATGTTATTTGTGGTTCGCTACACGGACGAAGCATTCAATAAGAAAAAATGGTTGTTTAAGAATTTCAGATTTTGTCATTATACTGTTAGTTTAACCGTTGTTGATCTTGGGCGCAAACCCCAAAATACCTTAAACCTAAATTTTTGTACTTAACATTGGTGACTTGGGCCTTATGCAGCTCCTGACTCCACTGTGAGGGGAGGACAGAGACTTCGAGAGAAGTTTTATGGGTAACTGCCAAGCATTTTACATGTCGTACGGGAGAAATCCCGAAAAATTCACACCAAGAAAGCCTGAATATATGCAATACAGGTTTATATACATAAGTTATCATAATCGCTATCATGCCTCTTCCTTTCTAAAGTAGTGGCTGCAACAATGCAATTAGCGGATTTGAACCTCAGCCTTTCTACTATAACTGTGCATGCTACCACTGGGTCATGAGCCAGATAAGTATACTGAAAGGGTACAACTATATAGCAATTCAAGATGTCAATATAAAAGTTTGTGTGCCAAAATTAAAATTTGCATGAATTTTAATATATTTTTAAATTCCCCATGTATAAAATATGTAATGTCCCAGAATTCAAATCTTGGGCTGAATTTGGCGGCATGATGTAAGTAATTCATTAGTAAAGCCAATAGGGCAAAACTTCTCCTTCGTGGTTGAATAATAACATTGTCAGTTCTTAAAGTGGCCCTCTACTCTGTTATATTTATTATGCTCATTTTCTACATCAGTGCCATCATGGAGTTTCTTTTTCCACTTCGAGTTTTTCGTTTTTAAATGCATGAGCTTTTAAAATGTATGTCACATCTTTAACCTCTTAGTCAGGCAAATTAGAAGCTTGAAATGAAGTCTGCCATTTTGATGGTACAAAGGTTAGGCCTTGTGTTCTAGAAGCTCGGTTTCGATTCCTGGGGTGTGGGGATACTAATCACGGTTGTTATTACTTTCGTGTTGCGGATTCCACGTTAATCTGTAGCTCCCGGTCGGTATAGTCCTAGTGTGCAAAAGTGAACGTTGAGCTCCAATCAACCAACTGAAATAAAGTCAAGTCCCACAAGAAATGCGATTCATTCTAAATCGAAATCTTGAATTCACGCTTTGAGATAGGAATAAGAAGTGAACCATTCGACAATGGAAAGATAAAGTTACCGTTCTCAAAATTTGACATAGCACTCCAATGTCTTCGCTCTCTCGTCTTCCTGATTTTTCGCCTTGGTTCTCCAGATTTTCAAGTATCCTGTCCAAAATTTTTTTATCTTTTGCTTTTGTCTAAAATGTGATTCTAAAAGAAATAAAAATAAATAAAATGACTGCCAACTTATTTAATCGGCAACCTGAACACAAATGTGTGCCTCCGTTCTTTTAAAAAGAATCTGCTAATGATAACTAATAATGCAAAATCATAATAATATTTTTAAATCTTGAGTGAATTTTAAAATGTTTTTCTTCTTCGGGCCTCAGGCTTCAGGTTAGAATCCTGGTAGTGCCATGGATGTTTGTTAGCGGTTCGGAATCCATCACAAACTGTAGGTCCCGATCTAATTAGCGAAGTGTTGCACAAAAATGACATAGCGACAAATCCAAACCATATCTTTTTGTAATGTATTTAGTAGAATTTTAACATTTCGTAATATTTGTGATAGACATAGTTGAAGTATTAATAAAGTATTATTTTAAATTTATTCTTGCTCTTAGAAAAAAAAATTGTATATTATAATCCGACTCGGTCGTTCTCGTCTCTCATTGTGGACGGGGCTATATGTGTTAACGATCTGATTCACGAAGGCTTTAGCAATCGAAAATCTATGGTAATATAATTACTGGATCTTTCATAAAGCTTCGCACAATGTCTTGATTGCCAAGCTGTAGCATTAGGTTAATTTGAAGATTAGTTTCTGAACACCTAATTAAACCAATGTGAACTTGAATCTCTCTTCCGTAAATTTCGAGTACAAGTGGGTTGTTCTTGATCGAGACTTTGTCCAATCGGGACGGATGTACCTTGGTTATCTTTATTTGGTTACCCCACCCCCTACCTTATTTTTAATCTCTGCAACCGATATTCCTAGGCTTGTTTGCAGACGACATTAAGAAAGCTGAAGCAATAATTAGCCAACACAAATCGTCAAATTATGTCGTTAGTCAGTTAAACAATTATATAGACAATGGTCAACTTTCTGGGTAAAATCAATCTTAGTAAAATCCTTTTCTCGGAAAATCTATATTGATATTTTCAATGACATCACCAATTTTGTCCAAACAGTCCTCTGAGTTACTGAATATAAGTAACTAGGGTTAATATTTGACGCAAAATTAACCTTTTTTTCCCAAATTTCCAAATTAGTTTGCTAAAGTTACTGCTGGGAGCAAAAAGCTCAAAAGCAATTTCTCAAAAGAGCAGACTAGAAATCAGATACAACTTTCTGCTCTAAAATTTGGCCTTTCTACCAATTATCTTACATGTTTATCTTATACAAGCTTGTTCTTTAACATAAAATCTTCTGAAGTTGCAGGTTTTTCAGAATAAGCAGATATCCAGTAGGGTTAATGCTGCGTAGTTTATAATTAGAAAACAGATTCACATCCCTTTATGGATTATATTTTCAAAATTTCTAATCTCCACTGAGAAATAAATTTCTATGCCTTGAGAAATATCCTCATATTCCTAACAAATATATTCAAAAACATTCCAGTATACCAGCCTGGGGTTGCTAGCTCCAAAAAAGAGTCTGTGGCGGCTTGTAAGGTTGCGTAGTGTTATTAAAATCCAGACGGCAAAAAAAGACGATAATCAATTTTCACATTTACAACATCTTTATTCCTTTCTAGCGCCAGCTACGTTCTGTTTACATTCTACGGGAAAATTCCCGTGTTAACAGTGAAAGTAGAAGTTGCTATTTTTTTACTCCATTTTCCATCAATAGATGTCGCTACATCTCACCGTGCTATATATGAAACTCCTACCACGAATCAAAGTTTGTGGACTTTATAGGTAACCGAATAGCTAAAATTACTAATTTGAGGAGCCATTTATGGCTTTTAAAATTTTTAATTTCTCTTTCTCTACGATGGGCATCTTAAAATGTTAAATGTTGGCTAGTTAGTTGTTATTATTCAGTTATTTATCAATAAGTATCTTAACATTTTCTAAATGAATCGTGACGTCATCTACTGGAGTTTTTTACTTTTAAATGTACTGACAGAACTTATGCCAACTTTTCACTGTCATGTTCATTTTTCTGAACTTTTATACTTAATCGTTTTTGTTTCATTTTCCTCTTATTTCTTTATTTTATTTTATTATGAAATTATGAAACCGGTTCCTAACTGCACCAGGTTTTTTTAAATAGCTTTTTTATTTTATCTTTTTAACTTATGCAATTTTTATTATTATTTTAATTGTAAACTTCCTTTTTTGCATCTCTTTTACAATTAATGTAATTTAATGTTATTAATTTTTATACATTAATGATGATGTGCAGGTTTCGGAATTTATTTTTGCTCTATTGTAACTCCGTAACTGGTAAGTCCGCTACAGTTGCTAAAATATCACCTTTTCCTTGAAGTACCAAATAGAGATGACCAATAAGAAAACCTCTCACTTGCGTGATACACGATCATACACTCATAAGGGATCGGGAACGTACATCTTTGCCTACCCTGTTTAACTTATTTTTTTTATTTTCATATTAAATACTTACCCCTTTTTGTCCTTAATGTGTTTTTAACAATATTTTTAGTATAGCTCTACCACCGACTGCGTGGAAAATTGGCAAGTGGCCAAATCGATCAAGTTCAAACAGCGCTGTAACAGGTTAAAAAGGTAAATTTAGATATTTAATAACAATAAAAAAACAATTTTAATTTTTAATGCTTAAACTTTTAATTTGCAAAACTGCTAGTTGAAAAATTTCCCCATTAAATATTAAACTTTTTCTTTCAATGTTTTTTCCAATTTTTCTAAATATTAAACTTTTTCTAGCTTTTCGTTACTAATGTCTGGCTGCCTTCCTGACAAAAAATCGATTCTTCCGTTTCCAATTTTAACTTAGGGGCCTGAATGGGCTAGCGCTCTGGCTCTCTGTACCACAGGTTTTCGGGTTCGAGTCCTGGCGGTACCATGGACGTTATAGTGGTTCGGAACCCACTTTAAGCCTCAGGTGCCAGTCTCGTAGGACCGTAGAGCGTCACAAAGCCTAATCAGACTTCTTCTCCCCACATCATTCCTAAAGTCACAAAAGATGCCCCCTTTGTCCTTCAACCATGTTTCCATACGCATTCGTGGACTTTATCTAGATGTCTACCAAGTGGGATAAGAAACACCGCCACCACCAAACCTTGCTTCCTATTCCTTGCGTGCATTTATTTAAAAAAAAACATCTTATGATGCGATTCTGAACATTCCGAGAAATTCCTCTCAAATCATACATTTATTGAACTATGTGCTTGCCAGAGATAAACAGATACAAGAAATGTTATTCTGTTTACAACTCGGATCATTTTGTATGACATATAATAAAACATTACAAAAAGTTCATACAAATGAATGTTTTATTTTTTTAATTATTTTGAGGCGGAACTTTATTAATAGTATATAAATGCCAAATATTTATGGAAATTTCGTTTATATTTATTGACATTTGGAAAAAAATGAACCCTTTCTTTTGAATATCGTTGTAGGACAGCAGACCTGTTATTCCCAAAAGCGCCGCTACTATTGAGTAGTAATGGTTTATCGATTGTGCTATTACACCACACCACATCACAATGCCTAGAGCTGAGTCGCCTTTTACAGTTTGGGAAGGATGTGGATGAGGGAAGTCTGACAGGCCTCCGTCATGCTCTTACAGTCATATGAGACCGGGACCTACGGCTTAAAGTGGATTCTGGACCACTCCAAACATCCATGGCAGGGGCCGGGACACGAACGTGAAACATGTGGCACCGTGCTCCAGAGAGCTAGACTAGAGCGCCTTCAGGCCCCTTTTCGATTTTTCAAAGTAAAGATTTCCCCCTAAAATCGCCAAACTATCATAGCATGGACCTATCTAACCAGGATTTACTGTTAACCCTGAAATGCATGCCTAAATCTAATTCTGAAAGAGTGCAATGTGTTCTACAGTGCAATAATAGGGAATTTTTTTGCATACCGTATTTTTTCTCCCTAGCTGGCATGCTCATATGAAACATTATTACCGATACGCATGCGCAATTTCCTATGAGAATGCGCGCTAGGGAGAAAAAAAAATACCGTATTATAAAAATACGGTATGCAAAAACTCTCTAATAGCTCATTTTTTTTTTCCCTCTGTAACGCAAGCCACCAAAGTGACCAGTACCTTACAATTTAATGGTAGAGTGACATCAAGTCGCTCCTGTCAGTGGACAGTGCTGGTTGTAAAAGCCACATGAACATTATATTTGCCCTACACTGACAATCCTAATGCGCTCTCTGTTATATGACTACTCTATGGCTCTCATGTACGAGCACCAGAAATCACCGACCCGACAAATATCTCCGGATGTTTCGCCACTTGATGTAGTGGTGGTGCAGCTTTTTTTACTTTTTTGTTTCTGAGTGTTTGTCTACAGATTTCACGCGGAGGGTTGCTTGACCTTTGTGAGCCTCCTCACAGGAGGGCGGTGCGTGGGCCTCTTTATTCTGTGTCTGAGTTGCACAAAGGTCGCAGTGTCCCACAGCGGCTCAAATAGATAGGATTGAAGCGCCACGCTTCCTTGAAAATGAGTCACTTTTGTGTATGAAACTCGCTGTGTCATCTTATAAGCAAGGCTATCATTTTTCGATCTTAATCAATACTCCAGATTAGGCTTGTAAAATTCGCAATAACGAAAAATATTATTTAAAAGGTATATATTAAATAACGATATACTTTTAAAAAATGTTACTCTTAACATTTTTGTTCTAGAAACCTGAAAAGTTTTTTTTTTAATTTTTTTTTTTTTTTGTATGCTTAATAGTATTATTTCTGTTTGATAGCACGGGGATAATCGCGATCTAAAATACGAATTGCCCAAAAGATCGTTTTTGAATTTGTTATAAGTGAATTATATGACATTATGTAAGGGCTACAGAAAAATATTTCATTTCCAAATGATGAAACAAAGATTTATGAACATCAGAAAAGGAACACCAAACTCAAAATGCAGAGAAAGTAGACAAAATTCCATATGGCGCTTATAAAATTTGGGGAATTCCCACAAATGGAAATCGCATTACATTCCTCGTCTCTAATGACGCAATTATAAAAATAAAAATAAAGCAACATTTTCTTTTTAGAATTTGGGTCGATCGTGTTCAATCAAAATAAGTCGTGTAAAAAGGAATTCAATTTTTTTCCCTAATTGGTGTTAAATTAAAATTGTGTAAATAAAATTCGTGTTAAAACAGAATTGAATGTACTCTGATTTAGCAAGTTGCTCATTTAGCACTACCCAGGAGCACATGTGGCTTGAAGATAAGCTACGGACTCGAGTAACATTAACCCTAAAACGCTCCTATTAGGCCTTGACCTACAGCTTAAAGTGATTCCGAACCCCTACAAACATCAAGGATACCGCCGGGACTCGTGCCCGAAACTTGTAGTACCGAGAGCTAGCCACTAGGCCATCAGGCCCAATGTATTGAATTGGGAAATTTTGGAGATTTTTGTAATATTGGGAATTTCCATAAATGGAAATTGCATTACATTCCTCGTCTCCAAAAACAAAACCACATAAAGTAACATTTTCTACTTAAAATTTGGGCCGATCGTGTTAAATAAGATAAAGTCGTGTAAAAAGGGAATCAAATTTTTTTCTTCTAATACTTGTGAAATCAAAACCGTGTAAAAACAGAATTGAATGTATTTAATTTACTCATTCTTTTATGGAAAGAAATTAATAGTTTTAAAATTTTCGAAACGGATCTTATGTTTATAGTGCGAAACTGGAAGTAATATGTAATCGTTAACCTCGAACCAAACAATCAATAACCTATAAGCGATAACCTAAAAAATGTTAAACAGGAGATAATTAGATGAGAGCCAGTTTTCGGTTAGTTCTAAATAACACTAATGCAATGTCATTTAAGTCTTAATTTATAGATAAAAAAAAAAAAAAAAAAAGTTTTAAAAAGTAAAAGTTTGCTTTTTCTGCATTTCTATTGTAATTCATTACGCACGAATAATTCTCAATCACAAACACATACACAAAAGAAGAAAAAAAAAGCCCTTGTGAATAAACAAAAATGGCGTGCATTCACACCAACACTCGCATGTCAAGCTTTTGATGATCATCATCATTCTACGCACGGAGTACCTTGGCCGGTTATGGCCTTAATGTTCATTGCAGAAAACACATGAATAAAAACAAAAAGCAGTGAGCATAATTATGTCCATTGTTAGTATAAAAGAAATAAAACGCATAGTAAAAAAAAGAATGGCGCAATTAAAAAATAAAACAATTAATTAATTAGTTTAAAAAGAAGCTGCATTTTTCAAAAGGATTATTTGCGTTTTTAAATTGCGTATAAATATTGTCAAGTCCTCCAAACATGTTAAAGAGGTTGACGATTTCTGTTAGTACATACAGCGCTTTATTGGCTGAATCAGCAGTTAGGTTATTGTTGTTAGTGTTATTAGCGTTTACATATTGAGGCAGATGTTGTGAGACCGATGGGTAGCGTGAGAGGTTTTGGGGTTCCTTGCAATAAACTTGTGAAGGATACTCCCTCCGAGACTGGCCGGCTGGTGAAGGCGGGTCTTGCAGGCACTTGGCCCTGATTGGGTGGTAGGCGTGGTTTTGGAAACATCGGGCAACCTCTCCAAGCGGCAAGGTGCCCCATCTGGTGGCAGTTGATGCAGGTGGGGTTTTTGAATTCGCTCTTTAATATGGCAGTCCTTTAGGTGATGTTCACCCCCGCATTTTAAACATCTCTTCTTGTAGTTGCAATTCTTGGATGAATGGTGAAAAGATTGCAAGAGAAGCATTGAGATGCTCCTGGCCTTCGGTTAAACTTCTCTACTCTGACCGAGTAATGGAGGAGTCTATTTACCTCGAAGATCTTGACGTTCTCCGGTAAGTAATTTGCCACACGGGATGGGGGCCTTGGTCTTGAGGTTAGTCAACTGTCTGACTTGGTCTAACTTGAGCCCAAGTTCAGATAGTCCTTCAGCAATTTCATCGGAAGAGTAGCTGACGGGCAGTCCTTTAAGCACCGCTTTCAGCGGGCGTTGATTTTTTGGCGTGATGACAAAAATTATAGCTGCTTTCCGTAAGGTATCTTGTAACAGCTCGATGTACATTCGAGTTGGCAGGAAAAATTTTAAGCTGTTCTCCGGCAAGCTTAACCCGTACGTCCTCCTTGTGCTGATTTCAGCAACGTGTTCTTTAAGATCATCATTAAACCGCACCATAATGGGCGGCAGTCTTGGTTCAGTAGCTACAGTAATATCGACATTATTTGCAGCATCAGTCTCATCACCGGACAATTGATCAAAGTTATTGGCAGTTACAACAGGGTTAGTTATATTAGTGTCAACACTAATTCTAGCCGTATGCCTTTTGGGCGATTTAATAAAGCCATCGTTAGGGAGCAGTTGCAGCGGGTCTTTTAGGTTTCTTAGTCTTAAGGTTAGTTTTGGTTTTAGAGCTTAACTTTACTTGCGCACTACTGTGCCTAGAGCAGTTAGTAAGTGGACATAATCCAAGCTCACTTACCCTTTTAGTTGCTTCTGCAAGTGCATCTTCCGCTTTTAAGTCCATCCATGGTGGGTTTAATGGCAGTCGGTTGAATGACACCTTCGTCAATCAGAATGTTCTGGTGGCTGATAATTTGGCGCATCATGTCGACAGCCTTTTCCTTGTCTTTTAGCTGGGCCTGGGGCAGCAGTGATGCTAATGCATTGTTCAGCTTCAGAGAGCATCGGAGATTCCGTGTTCATGGCTTCAGCAGCAGCGCCGGAACTGGGTACTTGTAAAAGGTCCTGATGAGGACCGTTCCCCGACAAAAGGCTAGCATTCTGAATGGATGGAAATTTGCGCTTGAAATCAGCCATATCTTGAATGAGCTTGGTCAGTTTGCAATTCTTAGAATCCAAATCAGTACAGAGATCCATAATCAGACCATGATTCTTCTTGATATCGGACTGACTCACAGACTGCTAATGCTCACTGACTGCAATGTTTTTCAAAATGTTTCTCAAGCTTTTCAACCAAAGAAAGGCAAACCTTTTATTTATCGGTTTTCATGCTTCACCGAATCCTTTGTTGGCGGTAAAAAAGGTGCTCATCTTGTAGTGACATTCTGCTGTTGCCATCGCGCGTCTGCTATTCAGCTTTAATTCTTCGTTTGTCATCGAAATTTCTGTACAGTGGATCACGTGATGCGAGTTTATTGGATAGTTTTCCAGTGCGAATGGCTTTTTCTGTATAAGCAGTGTTGATAGTTTTTAAACAGTGTGAAGTGCATTGCTATGCTAAAAATATGTTAATTCAGTCGAATCTATTTCTTCACAGCCATGAAATCAAACATTTCTCAACTGTGTAGGGGGAATAATTAAACAAGTAATATAAAAAAATTATTTTTAAGTTAAAATTTCCTACTTTTTTTTTTTTTATTATATTGCAAAAAGACCTTTTCAAATAAAGGCATACATAAATTTTCTTCTTACATCTGGCGTTATCTATTGTTAGATACATGCAACTTAAATCTAAAAAAAAAAACTAAAATTAAGTACTTAAATTTAATGAATGAATTAATATTTGAAAAAAACTGTATTAACATCCAATTTCATCCAATACATGTTCCAAAAAACGTATTTGAACTCGAACGATTGAAAATGTGAACAAGATATATATAGGGAGAGTGTGAACTAATAAGTAGGAATTGAAAAAGAAGAAACTTTCTAATTGCTAAGAACTACTTTTTCCAGTTTCATGTTCACATAGCTAAAAATTGTGCTATCACTTCAATATTACATGTTGCTACTAATCTCCCTGATGTAGGAAAGCCTACACCAGGTTCAAAGGGCTCCGTCGCAGGTGACATCCATGGCTAGGGTAATATGCAGCTTCACTTTTTTAGCGAGGAGCCACGAATGATGAAGACTGACTCAACCTCAAGACAACACTTTATGATCCTATTTGACAGAGACCTACGGTTTAAAGTACATTCCGAACCACTAATAAACACCATGGCACCACCAGGAGTAGAACGAAATCGAAGGAGCACTTTGCAATGCTGTTCTCAATAAACAATGTTTTTCTTTCACGTCTCATTTTTATGTGTTCGTACCTCAACGCAACCAATCCCGAAAAAAAAAAGATGTTTTAGCAAGCTGTACCATTCCTCAAAAGGTGTCCCACGACGTTCAATGACCCTTTATTACATATATAGTCATGCATTCTATGTACCTCATTATATGTTCAATTTCAGAAGCGAAAAATTTCGTTTGGTATACCACTCGTTTGAGCGCCATAATCTCTGCCAAATGGATGGATGTCAGATAAGTGCCACTCCAAAAACAAGTCGTGAAAGCATTGTCTGGAATGAGTGAACAATGTCAGATATTCGAAATATCCTGGGGAGAACAGAAGTTCTTTGGGACAGAATTTTTGTAAACCTTGAAACTGGTAGAGAAAAAGAAGTGGTTAATTTTATTTGTGCACGCATTTCATTTAACAGCTTTTCTATTTTAATATTATATGATGTTTAAATTATTTTATCCAACCCCAAATGCCAATAACAGTAGTTTTTCCTGCACGACAGCAGACAATTAATTTTCTCTTTATTTTTTATTAAAAAATTTGTTTGGGATAAGTCCGAAAATTAACGTACATATATATATATATATAATATACTTTGGTATTCCTTTTATTCCAACCTTTTGCAATGTTTCTGTTCTGCTAAGAAGATTCATTCTGCTTCTCACAAAAGTTTATATATTCTAAAATGTGGATACCTTGAATGAGACTCGTTGTGTTATGAACAGTGATAAGTTGTACAATATAACGTACAGTGATGAACTGATTATTTGAGTGGAAACTGATGATTGCTTCCCGTGCTAATTAACAAAAGAAGTCTGTCTAATAACAGCGAAATGAGTGATTCGATGTTTCTTGCAATTGAGTTACGGAGGATTAAAGTTGGATAAGCGCAACCAATGAATTCATTATTTGAGTGGCAACGTCAGTTTCCTTCAGAGGATGAGCGGGACAAGATCGTTGTCATTCTTCTGTTATATGTGCGTCTGCATTGTAATGATAATATACTTTTGCTTTGAGTGCGCTAGATTTAAATACTAGATTTGTAATAAAGGTTTTCTTATAGATAATGGCAAATGAAAACTTTTCGCCATAATTTTAAAGTAATTATAATTTTTTTTAAAACCAAACTTATTGAATGATTGTACATAAGAAAAGAATATAGGTAAATATATAAACAATAGAAAAAGAAATTTGAATAACAAAGGGGAAAGTGAATAAAAGACTTCACGATATTTATTTTTTAAAAAGGTATTATAATTTAAATAGTGAATAAAAAATATTATAGGAATATAATTGTATATAAACATTTGTATATTTGTTATAATAAAGAAAACATACTACACGCTTAATATTTTTATGAAAACTAAATCAGTTTTCATTTAATAAATAGCTGTATACAATTATCTTTTAGATACCTGCTACTGGAACAGTGGATGAGATATTTGCCGAAGTCACCAAAGTGATCGACAGCTGCAAGTGCTAGTCTCATTTCACTCCTTCAAAGTCCTCGTTATCATCCCGAATTCGAAAAGAAAAAAAATCATGAACATTTTATGATTTTTTTATTATTATTATTCGAGACATTTCTCCCTGGAATTGCTAAACCTGTTGTATAATTTCCAACTGAGACCAACAAATTTGTGCTCACATTTTTAATTCGTTTAAAGTATGCTCGTCGTGTTTAAACTTCTTGATGTGTTCCTTAAATTTTCAAATACATTTCCCGATTTTTTTCTCCCTGGTTTTCATCGAAAATAAACGGAGCAAAATAAAGTGCTCTTTTAAATAGGATACTTTTCCTATATTATAAAAACATTTATTTTATAATTTTCACTACTTTTCAAATATTCACTTTAAAAAAATAACAGCGACTTTATAATGCTCGATTTATTTGCAAGTAACATAAAAATTGACTTTTTTTACCTCATGTTTTAATGATTACCATTAAATTTATAGGATTAAATATACACATGCAATCACTTTAACATCTAACTTTGGGCATACTTTATTTATTTATTCCTTTCATGAACTCACTTTTTATAATATTGTTTTGTAAATCTGTACCATTTTAAAGAATGTCCAACAACAATTGTGCTGAATATCCTTTTCTTTTGAACGATGTACTGAACAAGAATGCAAGTAAAGAACAGGAAGAACAAGACTGTGTAAAAAAAGAGACCAAGAACATGAATGAAGAAATATAGTTCCAGTTGTTTTTAGATTATGGTGCTAAATAATTTGTTCAAATGATGTGATAAAGAAATGCATATAGGATTGTGCTTTTACTCTGTTTAACAATGTTAATAAAACTTATTTCTTTTACTGTTGAATACTCATTTTTTATTATTCATTATTATTATTCCATGTAGGGTTTCTCCCTACATAGATTTATTTTAACATGCTTTTTTTTTTTTTTTTTTAAGAAACGCATAAAAAGAAATAAAAAGTCATGAAATGGTATATGACAATTCTCTTTCTAATTGAGTGTGTTTTTTAAAGGCGGACATTATACCAATTAATTTTGTTTTTCCCCTCTATGCACACATATAATGGAAGCAATATTGAAGAATAGAGTTAGTAAATAAATACTTTCCAACAAATTAAAGTATGCATTAAATGCATATGTTAAACAATACTTGATAAAATAATTTAGGCTTAAAACATAAAAATAACAATTCATCAGACTTAATTTTCAATAATTAAATACATAAGTAACAAATGCCAATGCTAAAGGATTGTGAAATTGGGCTTAAGGAAGGAATTTAAGCTTAATACACAAATAATTAATAAAATATTTTAAAACATTAAAATCCTTATTTTCTAAATTGGCTTAAGCAAATAGCAGGAGCACAAGTAAAAACACACACTACTGAAAGTTACTTTTCAACGCGATATCAAACTAAAAAGCTCAGCATAAAAAATAATAAAAAAAAAAAACAGGTGCAACATTGCCTTAAAATGAATAATCATCCAAATCATCAAGCATGTTTGTGTACAAAATTGCCGATTAAGCACATGCTGTTGTTGGCAACTTTCCTCGATTTTCAAATATTTTTATGAATTTAATAGAAAATTTTCTAAAAAATTTGATAAATAATTAAAAACTGCAATTAATATGTTGAATTTGAATTTACAGTGTAGTAAGCTCTAAGTAGGCATATGCAAGAGACAATATGGCTAAAATAGCAATATACACAAGAATTCTATTTTTGCTGCTTATCAAAGTATTTATTGATTAGTGAAGAAATGCTCCTGTACATTTTTTGTTTGGGTACATATTTGGTTTCCAAGTTAAGCACTGACCAAAGATAGTACTACAGTATTTTGTTTGTTTACTCCAAGGAATGATATTTCAATTATTGGTTTATACAATTAGAAAAGAATGCAGCCTCACTTTAATATACATTAATGACAATTTTCCATTTGGTGAATTTCTCCAATTTTCCTTTGAGTTTTTAATAACACAATTGCCAGTCGAATGTTGATTTTTGTTTTCACACAAAAACACAGCAAGAGAATATTTGTAGCTGCATTTTATATTATGCAAAGCAATTATTTTTATTTTTAAATTGTGGAGAAAAGTAGAGTTAATTTAAGGATCATTCAAAAATAAATGTACCAACATGCATGCTTAAATTATTTACTACAAATCAAATTTAATACATGACAAAGACTTAATTCAATACATAATACAGCACAACCTTTATTATAATGTCATTTCAAGTAAAAGAACAAACACAATCAAAAAATAAGATTTCCAATTACACTTATTATAAAAAAAAATTAAACTTTCATCCAAAAGAAATTTTTATATGAAAATCCTTTTATTTAAACCAATAAAAGTATCTAACATTTATATGAAACATACTACTGTGTCCAAAAGTAAAACCAGTTTTCAATTTAAAATTTCTCGGGCATATGGTATTTCAATTTTTTTTCCTTTCTTTTTTAGCTTGTTGGCGCTGTCCTTGACATCGTGAAAGTTCACGTCAAAATATTCATTAGTGCTTTAGTAACGCTTGGCTTTGCGAGATGCTAAAACTGATACCGACGATTTTTGAAATGTTCTGTATAAGACATACTTCCAAACACACAGGTAGAATGTTAAGGAGTTTTATTCTATTTATCCAAAGCATTTACCTGAAAATTGCATACATTGAAATCATAATCATATTTGAATAGCTTATTATTATAAACATATATATATTTATTTGTAACTGGCATTAGAAACCTTAAGGAATATAAAAATTATAATTAGCAAATAATTTTAAAAAATTAGCACTCTAATAATAACCTCTTTTCAAATGCATAATTTCTTTCTCAGCATATCTATAGATAATCACAAATTCAAAAGTCTTAAGAAGTTTTTTCATAAAATATATAAGAAGACTTGGAAATTCAATAACTTTTATAGAATACCAATAAGACAAATGGTAGGTGGCTACAGAAGCAATCACACGCACCATTATTTTGAAATCAAAAGGTCACCCAACATTATTAGATAAACAGAGACCCACATCCTCAATTGTAACTTATCAAGAAATGCAACACTATTTTTTTTGTATAAAATTTAATTAGAACTAATTGAAGAATTTAACTTAATTACTGATAAATGAATAAACATATATAACAGGGTTGGCCAACCCAAATGATCTTATGGACCATTTTGGAAATGTATCCTAACTCTGCGGGCAGCCTATAAAATTATATATCACCCTATTAGATTTAGACCCATCATAGACATTATTTTAGAGTGATAAATTGAAACAAAGAGTTATTTTTGTGTTAGCTATTATTCTTATATGTAGACTTACAAACTATAATAATAATGATACTAAACGCACATTGTAAAGAAATATGTAACACTCAAAATGAAATATAAAAAAATATAAAATATAAACAAAATTAAAAAATTTAATCATTAAAAAATATTTATTCTACTAGTGTGATACGCGTTTCTCCACTCTTTCACTTAGATTTTGCAAATCGACAAGCACATCGTGAGTTCACAGAATATTATTTAATTATTCTGCAAACTCATAACTGTAAATTCATCAATAAAACAGGTAATATATGTCCTATACTTGCAAGAATATTTTTTTAAAATCAGAATTCTTTTTTCTCATCATTTCGACAGTTCATTTTTGAATAGAGGGATGCACAAATGTATTATTTTAATACTTTGGTTTTCACTACTTTGGCTATTATAAAATAAATATTTTTGTAAAAGTATGATCAATCTCACAAACCGGAAAAATATTCAAGGCATGCCTCGGTTTGGCCATCCCTGGTATAGAAATTTAAAATTAAAACAATAAAAAACATGAAAATTTATATCAAAAAGCTTATATACAGCTTTATGAACAAATAAACTTATCCATCATAAACTCTGCCCTCACAGACTAACTTTTTTGATAAAAGAAAGATGTATTTATTTGAAACAGAATAATAGTAAAATTTAATATTTTTTATTAATTAAAATACATATAATTTTCCATTTCACTGAAGGACAGGCTATTTTTCTCATAATCAAGAAATATTTTTATTTGCATTAAAAGTTGGAAAAGAATTAAATTTATATAAAAGTACATTTTTTTCCATAGATCATAAGAAGTGCAAAATTTGTTATTTCCCAATTTATTTACAAGGAGTAATTAGCAGGTGGCATCTCTATTTTAAAATCTAAGTTTTAAACATAAAATATTTCTGCTTACTATTTTTACATTTGCTCCATATATAAGTAGCAACACTGCATAATCTACTTTATCTTGCTGACCTGCTACAATGATTCTTCACATAGAGAAGTTTCAACATCAGCATCCATTTTTAAACGCAATTCTGGGCAATCAATACTTCAGCATAACAGGCATCATGCAAAGGAGTATGTAGAATAATATCAAGAGCATTTATCTGAAAATACATATATACACAAAAACATAAATAGAAATATTTCTATGAAAAATCATTGTAAAGAACTCTATAGCAGGTGACATATCTATTTTCAAAACAAACGAAATATTTCAGCATGAAGTTCTAGTTTATTTCTAAAGAATATTTGCATTTGAGCCATCTTTAAGCAATATCGCTGTACATTGTCTTTATCATGTAAACATGCTGGATCCAAAGGTGTTCATGCACTTGTAAAAGTCAGTGTACATCAGTACCATTTTTGAAAAAAAAATCCTTTAAACTGTAATCCCACCCTCACCCTTTAGTTACACATGCTTCATAAAATGTTTATAGGATTACTTATTTCATGATTACATTTTAATAACACAGCTGCCAATTTTTAAGAATTGTATCTCCTCTTACACCATGTGCTATATTAATGTCAGTGCCACAATCCGTACATAAAAACAAAGGAAGTGCCATTTCTAAATTTAATTATGTAAGAAAATTCCTTTGTTTAGTTTCCTTTAAACTGAGTAAGGTATTTTTGATTAAGCACTCATTATTAAACACAAAATCATGCCTGCATCAAAAATAGAAATTTAAATGAAACAAAAGCCACAGGAAATTTCAGGAAAACATTTGTTACAGTTTCGAGAAGGAAAAAATGACGACTTTTCCCCTACCTCTCACACAAGTCACGATTCATTAAAAAATTTCCTTACTTCTGTGTAAACCATCATGCACCATTTCCAGGAAGTGATGCTAAGCTTTAGGATGACATATTTCCGCACTAATATATTGCTTTTTATTTTTTATTTCGATGAATTTTCTAATTCTCCCTATTTTTTGTACAAAAAAAAAAAATTTTTTTACATCAATTTTTTAACTTTTGATACAATTTGGGAGATTTATATGCAATCATCGAGTTCAGGAAAAGGAGCCTAAATTCTTGATTCTCCCAAATAATTCAGGAGAACTGATAGGAATAAAATAGGGTTAATTTAAGAATCTAATTTAATTCTTGCATGAAGACAACTGAAATTATTTACTACAGTTCAGTTTTAATATATTGAAAAAAAAAAAAACACAGAATTTTAAAATGAAAAGATTTAAAAACAGTACAAAATTTTAAAATGAAAATGTAAGCATTGTAAAGACAACGACATTCTAGAAAAGTCATATAAAAAGTTAATCCATTTTCCTAAATATTCCTCACAGACTAAGAGTCATTTTTGTAAACAAATGAAAAGTGTAACAGCAACAATCTAATGAATAAGTCACTATTTTACTATTAAAAATTCTTGCACAATTTCAGTTTTACACAAAAGGTCACACTGTTCTGCTCAAAATCAGTGGAAGTTGGCACAATTAAGAAACTTAGAAAAGTAACAGATATATGAAAAAAAAAAAAAATAAATATGTAATCTACAGTTTAAAAAATATTCTTTTAAGAAATTACAAAGACTTTCTAGCAAGAAGAATCTATATTTCAAAGCAAAATATTTCATTATAAAATTTTAGAAAATTTCCCTAAAGTACTTACATTTGCACCATATTAAAATAACATTTCTGCACATTTCTACTTTATCCTACAGACATACTTCATGCTAAGGTGTTCTCCCCATTTTTAGAAATTTGAACATCAGCATCCATTTTTAAAAGTAATTTTACGCAAGCAGAGCTTCCTTTTACAACAATCGTAAGTCAATGTAATTTCATGACTACGATTATGAACAGTCATCTGTATAAAATATATAAATCAATCAAATGAGTAAAAAATCTTAATATTTAAAAAATAATAAATATAATAGAGTTTAAAACACTTATGAAATTAAATAAATTCATTAATAAAACTGACAATACCAAAAAAATAAGGCAATAAGTGAAGGAAAATATTTCTTCAAGCATATAAATTTTGTCACTCTCAACTGATCACTAACATACAAAGTTAATAAAATATTACTATTAATTTGGTATTCTAAGCTTGATTAGATATTTTCACACTCATATATAGATCGCTTTCTATTTTTTCATTTGTGAAGGATTATTTTTTAATAATTATGTATTTTCATCAAAATATTCCCCCTTGTTATTTTATTTATTTTTTTTTTATTTAAAAATCTCTTTTAAAGGAATTTTCAGATTCTTTTATAAAATTTGAGAGATTTATATAAAATTAAATTCAGGAAATGGGACTAAATTTAGAAGAGTTGGCAGGTATAAAATAGGGTTAATTTAAGAATCTAATTTATTTTTTCCCAATATGAAAGTTGAAATTATTTACTACAATTCAGTTTTAATATATTTTAAAAGGAACCCAAAGAATTTTAAAATGAAAACATTAAAAAACAAATACAAGAGTACAACATTTTAAAATGAAAAACAAACAATATAAAGGTAAAAACCATCTAGAAAAGTTATATCAAAAGTTTAACCATTTCCAAAATTAAGTCCTCACAGAGTAAGAGTTCTTTTTTGAAACCAAATGAAAGTGTAGCAACGACAACATATCAAATAAGTATAAATGCCATTTTACAATTAAAAATTTTGCATAATATTTCCATTTTACACAAAAGATAACACTGTTCCTCTCAAAATCGAATGTATGTTTTGTTCAATATGGAAGCTTGCACAATTAAAAATTTGGAAAATTAACATTAATTTTTTTTGCAAGTTAGTGATTTTTTTTTTTTTATTTTTGAAGAAATTGCAAAGAATTTCTAGCAAGAATCTATATTTCCAAAACAAAATATTTCAGTATAAAATTTTAGAAAATTTCTTCCGAGTACTTACATTTGCTCCATATTGAAGTGACATCTTCCACATTTATACTTTATCATTGACATGCTTCATGTAAAAGGTTTTCCATTTTTTTTAAATTTGAACATCAGCATCCATTTTTAAAAGCAATTTTATGCAAGCAGAATTTCCTTTGCAACAAACATAAGACAATGGAGTTCCATGATTAGAACTAAGAACATCATCTAAAAAAATTTACATAAATCAATCAAATGAGTAAAAAATCTTAATATTTCAAAAATAAATACAATAACTGAAACTACAACACTTATAAAATATAATGAATTCATTAATTTATCTAAGCACATCCAAAATATAAGGAAATAATTAAAAGAAAATAAGTACTTTTCAATTGCATATAACTTTTGTTACTCTTGAGTGATCAATGTATAAGCCCAACTAATAAAAATCATTTTATATGTAATTAAAAATTGTTAATGCCCTGAAACTTTAGATTTCAGAAGCATAACTTGCAATTCCTATAAGCTTGATTTTAAGTATGTTCAAAACCTACTGTAACATTTAACAAAAACTGAACAATGAATTCAATAATTAATAACTTTTTTTCTATTCCAATATTCATTTAATTTAGTGAATTAGAATTAATTTATATTATCATTACACTTTTTCAAATTGCAATAGAAAAACAAAATACAATTAACAGGATTTATTGTAGGTATCACTAAAATTTTCAGAACTGCATGTCAGGTTTCCTGAAAGTGCCCATCAGACAAATTTTATGCCTCACCTTCTAGTCTTTTCAGCAAATTTGTTTAAAATTGTTCAAAGAAGCCCATCCTAACTTAATGATATAAATATACTAAAAGATGTACATAAAAAAAAAAAATAATAAGGGAATTAGATATAGTTTTCAGAATGGAATAAGAGTCCAAACCTCAATTTTTAGAACATATTTTATTAAAAGTTCTCCTTCTAGAATACTACGCATTCTTAAAATGAAATTTCTCTTAAAAATATTTTGGTACTTACGTATTAACGCCACCGCAGCAGATGTTGCGCTAATCGCGCCAAAATAGACTGTTTTTAAATCTATGTTAAACTCTATATCTGCACATAAATTGCCTCCCATAAACTCTTTCAGTATTTCCTTTGGGAAATATATATTTTCACTTTTTATGAAATACAACTTAAACTCGTATATAAACTAGAAAATACTTCGCATTTGATAATCAATATGCAAAAAATTTACAGGATAAAAACCGAAAGCACACAGTCACAACACAGCAAAACACAGCCAAGTAGTATGTAAGAAATCTTATTTTTTAAAAATAAGAAAATTTCCTCAACGTAACAAACATTTAACAAATGATTTTTTATGTTTAAAGTAGAAGCAATATCAACAAATGGGACAGTTCAATGTTATCTCATGAAATTTCAGCAAGTTGGAAATTTGAAAATTTTTCCTAGCTCATAGAGGATTTATGAGCCTTTGGAAACGAAAATAATTGAATGGGTGACTAATATTAAATATCTCTGCTTAATTATAGACAATAAACTTACGTTTCGAGCTCATATTCAAAATCAAAGAAAAATGTTAGAAAAAATTTCTCAGTCTACCACTCATTAATAAATTTTTCTAAATTAACTTTGTCAAACAAACTTCTACAAACAAGTTCTCAGGCCTATCTCTTACCTATGCTGCCCCAATCTGGGTCTAGCTGCACAGTCTAACAAGAAATCTGTACAAATTATTCAAAACAAACTTCTTCGTATTATCACTGGTGCACCCTGGTTTATCCGCAGCTCTACAAATTCATCAAGATTTAAAAAAATTGATTCTATTGACAACGATATTAATAAACTTTCTAGAAATTTCTTCAATACCATTGCTACTCACGAAAATCCTCTCATCAAGGCACAAACTATATTTACGCAATTGAATGGAAAATACAAGTATCCTTTTCTCTACTTCTAAATGGAATCGAAGCCTCAAACCACCATAATTTCCTGCTCACTTATCGCTTTTTTAGATATTTTACTTCAACGCATATTTACTGATCATAAAATTTCTTGTTACGTTTCCATCACCGATGATATACATTTTTCTTTCTTCTTTTTTCTCTCAAATAATACGATTACTATTATCTATTTATCATGACTTTTCTTCCTACTGCCTTCACATACCATTGAGTAGATGAACGCTTCGCGTTCAGGCACTCGACATCTTTTATTCAACAAAGATGGAAACGAAAATAGTCAAAAATTATAATCAACGTACAGAAAATTAGAATATGTCAGTATAATGTTCGAATAATAGAAAATGAACATGCAGGAATGAATAATATGAAGATCTCTGAAAATAATTCTTTAATTATTAACATTAGGTCGCCTAGGCTACGTGTGCAGTGTTTTCAGTGTAATGACCTTTCCTGTATTTAACATATTGCATCTCGGTGTATCACGTTCCTACTTCGGATGTTTTTTGACAGCTCATCTTACGTTCTCTTTCAAGAAACTGATTTGTAACGATACCAGCTTCACAAAAAATTTAAGGTACTGGCATAGCATGGGGATATTAGCACAATCTGGGAAATGGTTTTCCATTCCATAAAAAAAAAACTCGCTGATTACTTTTATTACCAAAATACAGTTTTTAAAAGGTCCTGTACTGAAAGAAGAATATGTGGTCCT
>BPLR01017206.1:0-44322 GCA_021605095.1 Caerostris extrusa | reverse complement strand
GATTCTCTTCCTCAGATTGAGGCAAAAAGCGTTCAAAAATAGCGAAGAACCAACTACGTCGGGGCGAGCGAGAAACACGTCCATTCCCTATGAAGTCACAAAGCCGAATGTAACAGGGAATCTCTGATCCGTAGTCAGGCGCGTTATCCGTTGTGCCACTGTCCCACGAATTTCGCTCGGTGATGGAAGTGGCTGAGTCCTGGGTGGTGGAGCTTTTTTTTTTGTTTGGGGGATTTTATTATTATTAAGATTATTTTGCTCGAGATTGGAGCAGAGTTTATGTTAGAAATTTGGTTTTTGGTTTCTTTTGAGGGAACCGTGGGCATGAGTGCCAGTTCGCGGAGTGGTCACCATCAGCTGGTCTCTTGTCTTTCCTGCTTTCATTCGGGAGCATGGTGGATGCAGCTAAGTTTCATCCAAGATGGGCAATGCTGGAGTACTAGAGGATGCGAGGAGTTCCCTAGCAATTTGTGCACGTTTGCACCGGTCCTCAATTTCAAGTAGGGAGGGAATTTGGAATAATGCTATTCAAATTCGTACTTCAGACTGCTGTCCATCAATTTATACAGTCCAGACATCTCTGAGTGGAGCTGAGTGGCTTCCTGGGCATCAGGCTTGGTTTTGGCAATTTGAGTTGCCGTGGACATCAGTGCTGCTTGATGTGGGATGCCTTCCGCAGCATGGCTTGATTGATGAGAACGAACTCATCAGTTAGTTCTCTAATAGGTAGAGCTGGTCCATAAGGCTTATTTTTATGATTGTCCGTTGTCCATGTCCATGTTAGTCACAACGTCGGGGTTGTCGGGAGAAAAAGAATCAACACTAAAAGGAGGCGGCGGGTCCTCTTCTAATACACCAGCAGAAGTCTGGCTCCTCGTAACTCAGAAAGCACAAAACTAGAAACAATTCCAAACTGGAAAACAAAGAGCAAAAACAATCAAAGTCAAAAACGATTTTAGAAAGATACGGTCTTTTTGATGATATGAAATCTGCGAAATTGGAATGCGAAATTGGAATCACAGAAAGATCGAGACAGAAAAATATCAAGAGCACGAGCAAACAGCTTTTGTCAGATTGTTTCTAATCTCTGTGAACGATATACCTCAGCCGGAGTTCTGTAAACTGGCCATGTTCACCAGATGTCACAGCGATAATTGCACAGCACAAACATCAAACTCCGTCGTTGCTGTGCTAAATAACTATATTTCTCGCTTGGAAATGTATGCATTCATGTCATTTCACAAGTCAACCATTGACAAATAAAGACAGATGAAAAAACAATATTTTTAAATAAATTCTTGAATTCTTTTTTATACATTTGGAAAAGTATTCATGTTACGCTGAATATTTAACGAAAGATATATTCTCTGCATTTCAACTAACTTAAAATTGAGTTTTTCAATACAATTATTAAATGCATTACATAATTGTGATGAAAAACTCAATTTTAAGTATATCCTTTCATGTAAACAAGACACCAAACTCCGTCGTTGCTTTGCTCAATAATTATATTTCTCGCTTGGAAAGTTGATTGACCACCTGGAAGATAAAATTAATCCTACCAAAAGTGCGTGCCTCCTGTTTACACGGAAAAAGAACATTGGTTCTCTTTTGAAATGTCACCCTTTCGGCCAGCCAGTCCCCTGGGTTACTGAGTACAAGTACCTGGGTTTAGTTTTTGACTCAAAATTGACTTATAATACCCATTTCGCCAAAAGTAGTTGCTAAAGCAACTGCTGCTAGCGTAAGCTCAAAAGCCTTATTTCTCGAAAGAGTAGGCTAGCGATCAGACACAAGGTTCTACTTTATAAATCTATCCTTCGACCAATTCTCTTATATGGATTTCCTATTCGGACATCCTCCTCCATCGCAAATCTTAAGAAGCTTCAAGTTTTTCAAAACAAACAGGTAGCTATGATAGTCAACGCCCGTGGTTTGTTAGAAGGAAGCAAATCCACAGAGATCTGAATATAGAACCCATTATGGACTATATTTTCAAAATTTCGAAATCTTTTCATTCAAAATGCCCTCAGATCCGTAACGAAGCGATCCGACAAATACCTGTATACCATCCAGGTGTGGCTAGCTCCAGGAAGAGACCCAGAGCCATCTATGATTAGCAATGGGAATCTTTCCCGGCATTTAAAAGGCGTTGTGGATTTTATCCTACAACCGCCGATTCTACCGCTGCGGCTGTAGTCTAGTCACTCCGATCACTTCAAGCGAATCTGAGCTGCAGCGTTTGGCATTTAAAATAAATTTTTTTGCTACGATGTGCAACGTAACTTAGAACATAGCTATCTGACTCTTAATTGTAATTTTTAAATTTTGTTTTGTAAATTTTAATGGATCATCTGCTTTTACAAATAACTTTTGGTCACTATTAATTATTTTAATTGCCTTCCTTTAAAAATTTTTAACTTTTTACGATTTGTCAAGCTTAGTATACTGATTATCTTTTAACTTCGAACCTTATTTATTTTGTTCCAACTTAATGTCTCTGTTAATTCAATAGTTTTAATTTTAATTTAAACTGCTCTCTTTCACCCCACGCCAACTATTTACTTATTTGTCAAAATAAAAATGTATTTTCCCCATCTTCGGCTGGGTTTTTAAAATTCTCAACATCAAATGACTGATGGCGCCATCTGTCGGCGTGAGCCAAAAATCAAATGCTGCCTTATTTTATTGTATGTTTTTAATGTTACCAATAATCCATTTATTTTTTAACTTTTAACTTTAAATTTTTAAAAAAAATTTTACTATCATCTTAAATCCTTTTTTTTTTTTTTTTTTTGGGCATCGTCAACGGACCCTTAATTCTACCTATAGCTTTAGCTTTTTCCGATCTCTTGTTTAATTGTTCTCAAGCAAGAGATGTTTTTCCTAATATTTAAATATTCTATTTTTATTTTATTAATATGCTATAATTGAAGCAACTATATTTAATGCTAACGTTTTAACTAATTTAAGATATGGAGGTATCGTGGTTCTTAAAACCACACAGGAACTCCGTAACAGGTGCGCCCGTTGCCCGTTGCCCAAGATTCCCAGTGCGTATCATAGATAGCTCTAGGTCTCTTCCTGGAGCTAGCCACACCTGGATGGTATACAGGTATTTGTCTGATCGTTTCTTACGGATCTGAGGGCATTTAGAAGGAAAGGACTTTGAAATTTTGAAAATATAGTCCATAATAGGATCTATATCTAGGTCTCTGTGGAGTTGTTTCCTTCTAACAAACCATGGGGCGTTGACTATCATAGCTATTTGTTTATTTTGAAATACTTGGAGCTTCTTGAGATTTGCGATTTAGGAGGACGCCCAAATAGGACATTCATATAAGAGAATTGGTCGAAGTATTGATTTGTAGAGCAAAACCTTGTGTCTGATCGCTAGTCTGCTCTTTCGAGAAATTAGGCTTTTAGCTTAACGCTATCAGCAGTTGCTTTGGCAACTACTTTGGTAAAATGGGTATTATAGGTTAATTTAGAGTCAAAAATTAACCCCAGGTACTTGGTACCAGTAACCCAGGGGACTGGTTGGCCAAAAAGAGTGACATTTAACAGAGAACCAACGTTCTTTTTACGAGTAAACAAGACACGCGCTTTTAGTAGGATTTACTTTGATCTTTCAGGTGGTCAACCAACTTTCAAGCGAGAAATATAATTATTGAACAAGTTTGGTGTCTTGTTTACATGAAAGAATATACTTAAAATTGAGTTTTCAATACAATTATGTAATGCATTTAATTGTTAGTTGAAATGCAGAGAATATATCTTTCGTTAAATATTCAGCGTAACATGAATACTTTTCCCAAATGTATAAAGAATTCAAGAATTTATTTAAAAATATTGTTTTTCATCTGTCTTTATTTGTCAATGGTTGACTTGTGAAATGACATGAATGCATACATTTAAAAGTAGTTTTAACATTCATGGAGAAGTATATTTTTTATATAATTGACCTTGTTTTCCCAGGTATATAAGATAATTTGTTTTTCTAAACTCTTGTCATGTTATTACCATGTAAGTTTTAAATATTTGAAGTGCCAAATTAATATTGTGTTGTTCTAGATCAGAAATGCCTTGGAAATTAAAGTGTAATCATATTTCGACAGGTTATCAAATTCCATTTCAAAATTTTTTTCAAGTTTAGTAATGATGCCCAATTTAATTTGAGATCATATCCATTTTTATATTATTAAGAGTAAGAAAATACATAATTTGGTTTCCATTCTTGTGATTTAACCAGCTATTTCGAATATTTTTTATAATGTGATCAGAATCGATGGTTAAAAATATGATCTTTTTAAAGTTTTTAGAAGCAGGTAAAGATAGCCCAATTGAGAAAAAAAAAAAAAAAACATTAGATATAATATCTTTATGGGAAAAGTAAGTAATAGTTTTACGATTAATTGGTTAAGCAAATATTATATCTTTAAATGATGACGTAATACTATGAATCTATATATATACTATGAATATGAAGTACTACTATAACAATAATACTATACTGTGAACACAAAATAATAATATGAATAATACTATGAACACAAAAGTACTTGAAGGAGGCAGGTTTGATTTAACATCATTCCCAACAGTATTTCCTACTTCATAAACTAATGCCTATTTTATCAAATATTAAAGTAACAAAGTTCTTTTTTTCTTTTGAATAAATAAAAAATTTTCTTGTATATTATGGAAAATATTCATCGATTAATTCTTTTGAGGATAAGAAAAAGTTCTGAAAAATATGTGCTATTGTATTTCCATGCGGGAGAATAAAATTATCTGATCTCCTATCAAATTAAAACCATTAGGGCATACTAAATAAAATAATGAATAAATATTAAAATATCTAGTATATGATAATAATTTTTTTGGCTTTAGATCAATTAAATCCATTTTTTCAAGTATAAGATCAATGACATATTCATTCATATTTTACTTTTTAGATCAATAAATTCTGATTGAACAGCATCAATTAAATGATTAATGTTTTCGAAATTTATCATTATTAAGGCTTCAATATATTCCAGCATATACTGTAAATTTAATAAATTATTAATTTTATATTAAAAGTTAGATTTGCCCCATTTTTATTTTAATGGAAAATTTTACATCAAGTTCATCAGTAATTGAAATTGCATACACCACCTCTTTAGTATTCGTTTTGTGGAGAAAAAAAGATATTGTCTTTTCTTTATACAGTACACCAAAATGAATTGCGTAGAAGTTTGATGCGAAAGAAATTAGTTCAACAATAGTAAAGGTCTTTTCGGAGCTTTACAGAGATGAAGCATAATATAAGGGGCAACCAGGGTAAATAGTGTGGATAGTTCGATTGGGTAACACAAGGATTTGACAACTTAGTAGAATTTTTTCCTCAGTTTCATCATCAATAGATGATGATAGCTAACCTCGAAACAAATATGAGTGAGGAAAAATCACTTGCAAACAATAACCAACTGCAGTAACTGTTCAATCCCAATATTTTCAAATTAAGTCCCCCTATTAAAATAATAGCGCAGTTGTTTCTTTTCTTGATGTTGATGGGAGAAAATTCTGTTAGTGATTCTATCTGTGTCAACTGATGTTCAGAATTCTTTGTGAAACTGAAAAAGTTCTCATCTGTAAAACGGGTGTCGACCCATCGCCAAAATGTGCAGCCTATATTTCTTATATCCATCATAGCAGTGCTGTTTAAGGGCAGCTTTCAGTACACTGTAGCGAATTTCAGTACAATGTGGACGAATGAGGGCATAATCAAATTTAACATCGTTCTCTCATGTAGCTGCTAAGAAATGCTGTCTGTTTTTTGGTATTCACGTTATTAAAATCCAAACACTTGTATTTTTAATTTTTATTTGAAACTTCAAATCGCTTGTTTACTTATCTAATGCATAGTATTTTAGATAGATACGATTTTAGGTCTCTGAATTATATTGAAATTAAAATATAAAAGAACATCAGTAAATTAAGAAAAATAGCAAAACTCTGACTATACTAAGATTGGGGAGTTTCAAGAACAGTATCTTCATATCTTTCTCTCAAATTAATCCGTGAATTTAAATGTCATTTCACCTAAACAAGTTATTTTGTCACATTCTCCATGCTGCTTGCAACATATATTGCTAAAATTTCAGAGAAAAGCATTCCTCTACTTATTTTAAAATTCCAAAATTCTAATTCAAAATTATAAGTTTCAAACATCAGCATCATAATTTACACTTTTTTTATTCATTTAAGAAATTATACAAAACAGCACCAATATAAATAATCGTTCATTGAAGGCAATTACTTGTTTGGCTGAATTTCTAGAACACGACTTTTTAAAACACTTAATTTATTTCCTACTTCAAACACTTGTATTTTAAAAAAAATGCTTCTTTTTCAGATAGTTAAATTGGTCTAACGATTCTTTTTAAAGTTAGCAATTACAAGAAGCGTTTCTATTATTTTTAAATTAGCACGATGCATTTCTATCTACCTTCAAGAAGAAATACATCATTCAATCATCATCAAGACAAATTAATTTTTTATCACAGGGTTAAATTAATAAAAGAAAATTTGAAATTTAATGTACTAATAATTAAAATATTAAAACTGTCTCGAAAATAATGTTTTCAAAAGTCTTACAGCATTATTTTTATGAACCTCTGCACACTAACAGCGATTTAAATCATTTTTGCAACCTTTCTGTACTCGCATCAAAATCGTAAACCTTAAGACCCAGACCACCAACGAAGAGTACGTTACGAAAATTCCTTGTATATTTTACTTAATCATTCCCAACAAAGACATTTTCTTTGCAAACTAATTCATTCATTAACAGTTTATGGTTCTAATTTGAAAAGGACTATCCTAAAAGTGAATTAGTAATTGAAAAAGGACTTCCTACTGACTGAAAAAAAACAGCATCAAGCTCATTTAAAATTAATAAGATTAAACAGTAAAAGATAGACAAATAAGTATCCAAATCCACGAAAAATGCAGTTTCACCAAATTGCTATAAAAACTGAATATCTCGACAAATAAATACATTTTTTATAAATATTCAAAATTAACGAATTTAGTTACTAGCATTAAGTATTAGATTGGCTCCCTATTTTTTTCTGTGCAGAATAATTTTCTGAAATCAAAGCAGAACTGTTTTTGTATACATAAAAGTTATTTTGTATTTTCTACAAGATGAGCAACTTTTATCAATATAAAAATTAGTAAACATGCATTAATCTTAATTTGAATGAAGTGAAATGGAATAAGTTAGTGTAAAAATTGCTTTTAAAATGAACAATAATTTTGAATCAATATTTACAAGCTGCACTTACTTACTGTTTACTGAAATTTGTATCAGATGATTTGACTCCAGACAAGTAGCATGACTGATGCTGGGACTGAAAAGTGAATTTAAAAGTGCATACAAGACGGCTTCCTTGAAAACTTCGACTATAAATGGAATATATTTACTTTAAAGAGAACAGACTCTGCATTTCATTTAATGTAAATACAGTTCAAGGGTCCTTTCAAATAAATACTGCCATGAATCTTTGGGAGCAAGGAAAATAAGTTATTTAATTTAAAAAAAGATAATATACCACGTCTGAAATAGCCCTATAAAAGTACTCATAGTTTTGAATATATATTGAAAGGACATACAGAAATATGCACTTTATTTAAACAGGTTGCTTGAGTTTTCGAAATATTCGTACGCAAAGGTGCACAAACAAAGGTGTTTTTTTCTAATATTGAAATAAATAAAAAGGCTTTTTAATAAAAAAAAAAAGACGGAAACCACATTTTTATTACAATATTTTTCCAACATTAAATAATCATCAAACAAAGTTATTTTGATCAATATTTGGACATCATGTAACGAATATACGTTAGAAAAGATATAAAAGGTTTTCTTCAATTTAAGCTAACGATGAGAAATAGAAATTGTGGTGAAGCAACGATAAAACACTTATCTCTTTTAAGGCTAAATTATTTTTCAATTTTTTATTATTTAATTTCTATCTTCGAGTCTCAAATGTGTCCGTAACATTTAGGAGAGAGGTTCTTCAACTACACAGCCTGAGTGCTCTTTGCACTGTTCCAGATTTGCGTTCTTTGAATCGATTAGTCAATTATAGAGCATATGACAGGAAATTGATATTAAACGTCCCTTTTAGTAAAACAACAAATAAAAATATTTTTGTAATTAAAAGAAGTTATTTGCTTATATATATTTCACTAAAGCTCAACAATTTTAATTTTAAAGGAAATAAACAACAAAACCCAAAAAAAAAAAATTCCTTCTCAAGCTTGGCAAGTGTTTAACGCATATAAAAAAAAGTTGTTCAGACTATTTTAAGCTGCACATTTTAATAGTGTCTGAAGCTAAACGCACTACTATACCGAACAATCTACCTCTTTCGGCGTACAGTCGACAGTACCCAAAAAATGGAATATCGTTATTAAGTGTCATAATTATCTTTACATCTCCAAGTTCGCGGTATCGTCTGAAATCACTTGAAGAGAACTAACTTAAGATACAATAATTTTGATTAACAAAATTACTTATCATGTTAGATTAACTGCTAATTCGAAATTTTTCCAATACGGCAGTCCAGATTTTTTACTACAATCAATTCAGCATAATAGAATTAGTCTATTAAAAATGTAATTAATTTTCTTTCAATTTTTAATCTTTTAAAATAATTCATTTATGCAATTGACTAGGTTTCTTATTATAAAGATATTTATTACATTTTCTGAAAAATAATTTAGTTCTAGATTTTCTTTGAAAAATAAAAATTATCATAATTTGACATCATAAAGTATAAAAAAATAAAACAAAGAAACAAATAGATAACAATGTGCATATTTTAATTATTTGTAATAAATTTTTAAATATTAAAATTGAAGAATAATTTGCTTTACAAAAACTATTGGATAAATGTTTTCTGTAAATTAAAACTGTAATATGTTAAGTTTTGTTGAAAAGAAACGTAAAAGAGTATTTAAAGAAAAAAATGTTAAACTATAATATATAATTTTGACATAACCAGTCAGACCCACACATTTTTCTGATGCATATCAATGGGCATTTTATCACACATTGACTCTCGGTAAGACTTTTAGAGGAAACTGGTTCTTATTTGCATGTCGTTTGAGAGAATATTTTCTTCAAACTTCCAGCAAGTAACCTGTCTATTGACTTGAAATTTACATACACGTTACCACAACGAGTTTTCCTCGTTTCTAAAATCAGTAATTGCAAAAGCATTGATGCAATAATTGATATTGACTGGTTGATTTTTGAAAAAATTCCTTGTCTATTCTCTTCTGATTTTTATTTGAATTCTTTTTCCTGCACTTTATTCCCTTATATAAATGTTTGTGTGTGTATTTTTGAGTTCATATACGCTCCAGTAGCATAAATTGTTGGTATCTGAACTTAACACGTAAGAAAAATCTTCTGTTGACAGCTGGATTAAAAGTTTATTGACTACAAACAAATTTTTGATCAATGTAGAAATCTGTTTTGCATCAGCAGCTGAAAACTATTTCATTTCTCATCATATAGAAAAAACCTTTATAATAAGATTTTCAAATATGGATTTGTAGTGAGAAAAAATATCAAATTCATATCTGGATTACCAATAGCCAACGAACAATTATAGGAAAGAGTGTCTGAAAAAAAATGGCTCGAAAAATGGCGTTAGCCCCACAAGAGAATATCAGAATACTATGAATTCAGTAAACCTGAAATACGAATTGAGGATAATATTTCAAATTTATTACGAAGAGGAAACACCGGATGATGTGAAAGCCAAATTATTATCTCACTGGATACCGAAATATCAACGTTTGATGCAGCCTTCTACTCTTCATAAACCATTTGTAATTCAAAGGAACTCTTACAAGAAACAGACGCGTTGAATGAAAAGATATCCTCATCTGTACCTTCTAGAATGAACATGATTGCAAAATACATTGCACATACAGTTCAGAAAACAAGAAAAAAAGTATATTCTACTCATTCTGAAAAGCTCAGATAGACCAATTATGCATTCAATGAATTGCAAAAGATTAAACCGAATAGCAAAGTAATGGAAACGATTTATTTAGTTATTTAACGAGAAAGGAAAGAACCGATAGAAGTCTGCCTATCGGTTTCAATCCCTTTTATACAAGAGATTTTATCTGCGAATATTCAAATACAGTGGATTGGGCATAAATATGTGAAAGACCGATGAATTCTCTCATTGGATCTGAAACTGAAAGAAGCAAGTTCACCGAGAACACAAGAATCCAAACCTAAAAAACGAACAACCGCGGATGTGTTGAAAATATTGGAAATGGATGTGTTAAAATGGATGTGTTGGAAATATTGGAAAAGCTCTACTACGACGCCAAAGAGCCGGGCTCGTTCGGAGGTGTTAAGACACTGTCAGAAGCTAGTTGTTTCAAGAAAAGTGAGGTTAGAAAATTTATCTCGGGAGAGGATCCCCCTTTCACTTCATTTTCCTGTCCGCTATGAATTCCAGAGACGGAAAACAATCGCATATGGAGTGAACAAGTTGGGGCAAAGCGATTGTGGCATTGGATTAAAAAAAAATTGTCACGGTTTAACAATGACTATAGATATCGTTTAACTATTATAGACGTAATGTCGAGATATTTAAAGAGCTTTTCCTGTCAAAAAACAAAAGGCGGTAACGATCGCTAAGGTTTTTCGACAAAGACTTTAATGAAGCAAAAACTAAAAATATCCAAACCGATAAGGGTAATGAGTTTTACAACAAAAACCCTTGGGCTTTGTTTAAAAAACATAAAATTCGCCATTATTCAACAAAAAAGCTAAGCAAAATGTGCTGTTTTGGAAAAAAGCGCACAGAACGTGACGCGGACATTTTTTCCAGGATTCAACTTTTCTCTCTACGACAAAAATCAAGCTGATTGTGTGGCCGTATTTGATGCGAATAACGAAATAAATTTTATACATCATCCATTAGTATTTACTTTAATAAGAAATAGCAAAAGTCTGAACATTGAATTGAAATGAGGGGTGGGTTTGGATTGTTATAGCAGAAAGGACTTAATTTAGATTCAAAAATAATATAACTACTAATAGCCTGCAAAGGTTGTTTGTCTACTATCAGTTATCGTACCCTAACGAGGAAATTTTCAAAAATAAAGGAATTAAATTAATTGCAAGAGACTATTTTTTAAATCAGACCCCTGAAATAAAATTTGGAAATGGAGATTTATTTCAACAAATTTTTTCCAAACTTAGCCGATTTAGCACTATCGTATTACTTTTAAAATTAACGAAAAGCAATAAACAGTTAATAGTTACATTGCGTTCCAATATAAACATTAAATTCAAACGAAATTTATGTCCTCGGCTGATGAATGCTCTGAACATAATCGATGATGCATATGTCGTTTGCCGTGAACTATAGAAAATGCAATAATTCACGGCGGTCAAATATTTCCACATTCTCAGCCAACAGGTTCAATAAAGGATGAATTATTTTCACCTAATCGTAAATAAAGATTTCCGCACTATTCGCAAAGAGAACAGAATGTCAACATTCACTACTCCAAGCGGAATGTTTCAAGAAGCGAAAGACAAATTTAAAAAAAAAAAAAATCCAAGTATATAGTTTTGCGATTGACAGCAGATTCTAGGCTAGGATTACATGTTCCCCGAAACACTCTTGTAACGTTTGAAGAGCCCTGTTGGGATTCGATAACAGAACTTTTGCCCAGGATGATTATAAATCCGAACATGCCTTAGAATTACGCGCTTTTTAGGCATACTTTTCATCAAATTTCCCTATTCAACGTGGATATGGAGTATATAGATATTTCAGTAACTTGCGTCGATATGTTTTATCACTGGGTGATACAAGCGGAGAAATATTTAGGCAGACTTTTATTGACATCCGATCGCAATATTGTTGAAAAGGAAATCGCAAGGAAAATCGCAGGGGAAAATCGCTTCGTGACTCAGTGGGAGATCAATTCCGTCAATCCAGAAGAGAAATAACATCAGATATTATCGCAAATTAAGAGGAGGAGGAATTCGAAAACTGTTATAAGGAAACAATCAGCGAGAAAAGCAACAGTCAAAACGAAAGAAAGCGTATTTACCAGACGTGTTTCACTCTCTAGAAACAATGAAGAAATGTTACTGTACAGACACTGAAAGAGATATTTTTCTTCCGGAAAAATCCAACTAGCTATAAATCATCCCAGTTTTGTGGAAATACATTCAGTTGCTTCTATTTCAGATATAAATACCATAGAATTCTACATATCGGGTCTAGGAGATACATATTTTGATTTGACACAACACTTTCTGAACGTTGAAGCAAATATTCTGAAAGCAGATGGGACAGCTTTCACACCAATTCTGCGGACAGATCAATTATCTTTTGAATACAATGTTTTCCGAATGACGCATACCACACAATGATCGTTAGATTTCTTTTGAGAGTAATTATGCTTATAAAATATAGATGAAAAGTGGTTTGTTTCACTCAGAGTCACCACAAAAGAATTGTTTGAGTGCTGTCATGTTCTGCAAGGATACCTCCGGAGCATTTGATCTAGCAACAACTGAAAGAATTTGGGTTTAAAATAGCGATTGAAACGTATTAAAAATGGCAATATTTTTATATGTGTGGGATTGTTATTAGATTACACCGATTTAGGAACTCAGCCTAAATCTGTGTACAACAATTTGACTGCGCTTGTTGAAAGCAAAAGATGAATTCTCCCTCCAAGCTAAACGCGGTTCTTACCGTTATCATATCGAAAATATAAGTCTCTTTATCAGATAGTGCGATGTGTCAATTTCTGCTTCAGTTGGACATTAAAAAGCCTCAAAAGAGGCTTTAGTTCACGAGAATCGAAACGAAAACTTTCTCTTTGAGTTCTGGGCTCAAATGTGTTATCATTCCAAACACTGCGAACGTGATTCTCCCCCTCACGAATTATTCTTGGTTTAGTTTCTAATTCTGCATTCAATAGAGATTTCAAAAATTTAAGAAGTATTTAATTTCAAGAATTTTAATCTTAGTTATATTTCCTTTTGGCAGAATGGAGTTCAAATCCCGATGACGGCCTACACACCTTCTTATAAGAATGATCTGTATACGCGAAATTATTTAGGTGTGTTTCTCAGATCTTGCTCTGCACAACACAAATGTAACGCTTGAAGAATACAAAGACAACACCTGTTTGCATGATTTCGATATCACACAAGATTTTTCTGCAAGCGATCCATTTATGAATGTCGCTCGAAGCGGTAATTATATCGATGAATTTAAAATTTGACAAAAATCTTCCGGAAATGATCACGTTATTAGTCTATATGTAAATGGAATCGCTTATCGAAATCGACAAAAGCAGAAACGTATTCACTGACTGTTAAACATCATGGGCATCCAAACGTTATTAAGATTGGCCCACACAGATCCTAAAATTAAAAGAACGTTCGTTGGAGTTTTTTGCGAGCGATATGATCCAGGAAAAACCAGGGCATTACCGATCATTTATCGTGAATACGGATTCATCTACAGATAGACACATTGGCAGGATATGTGTTTTGATAACAATCGAAGTTGATTTTCTTTTGTTGTTATGGCACATATCCAATTAGGATTTACGATTGAGGAAAACAAATGTTTACGAAAAAACTAACGAATTGTAACACGTTTCGCCCATGTACATTAAAATTAAGAAATCATTCAACTATCCTTCCTCCAATCAACTTTATCGATCTTTACAAAGTATGACAGCAAAAATTTAAAAGAAACAGTAATAAAAGGTAAACAGTAAAACTTTATTATGAAAGAACTAACAGAGATTGTTATAACATATTTCAAACTGTCGGTAGAGCTTTACTGATCTCGATTATCATGGTGTGCCAAGATATTAGGTTGTGCTTTTGACGGACATAACGCTTCCTGAAAATGTTATGCGACCTTTAAAGGTTAATCTCGACTGGAGTATTCTATCTCAATATCAAACGCTTTCTGAAAATTTTATTACAGAATTCAGATCAAAAGTCGCCTGTGTAACAAGATATGTAGATATCAGGAAATTTCATCAGACAATGTTTCTCGAGAGGAGACCCTATAGATATTCCATTAATCTCAGAATTTCAATCTATGTCTTCTAGTTTTGTGATTGAGAACAAACATTTATTAGATTGGAAGAAAATATCAGAATTCCAAAAACTGAGCGATGCATTTCTCATCGACCATTACAATCTATTAGATATGACATTGATTTCGAGACATCAAGTGCTCAGCTCCACAGTTATAGAGAGATTGTGTGATGTGTTAGATTGGAATGAATTGTTTAAACATCAATAGTTAAATCATATCCTGCTTGCTACA
Source organism: Caerostris extrusa (assembly GCA_021605095.1). Taxonomy (NCBI): domain Eukaryota; kingdom Metazoa; phylum Arthropoda; class Arachnida; order Araneae; family Araneidae; genus Caerostris; species Caerostris extrusa. The sequence continues at coordinate 29,920 of BPLR01017206.1, read as the reverse complement.
CACATCGACAAAATTACATAATGTTCTGCAATTTCTTTCAAGGATACGCAGGGCGACGTTATAAACATTATATTTAAGAAAATGGGCCTTATGTACTTGAATAACATATGCTCTAAAGTATAGCCTAAACGAGTTATGAAAAAAAAAAAATCTAAAAATCGAAGGATATATAACAATCGTAATATGCGCTGTGAATTTAGATTAGCAACGGTCATGGAGAAATTTGGACATTTTGTACCAGACCCGTGCTCAGGATGTGATTATTTATACATTCACAGCCTACTACTACCATAATATTGTGGAATGTATTGAAAATTTTCGTCTACATCGAAACTACACAGCCGACAAAAATTCTGTATTTCACAATTTTCACGGACTCAAAAATAGTTCAATTTCTACAAGATATATCGACAGAGAAGAAACAATTTGACTTCTGCCAATTAATAAGATATAATACCACAGGAAAATTCCAAGTGCATTCTTCAATCAAATGTCTATTCGAAAATATTCTAGGACAGTGCTAACGTCTAAAGAAGCTTCATGGAATGAAATGTCAGAGACGACAAGTTGTCAAGCAAAATTTGTTTATTTTCACATTCTAAGTGATGATGAAATTGCTCATTATCTTCACTATGTACGAAAGGTTTCTGTAAACACTGTTAACTATTAATACTATTGCATTGTGTTGTAAATGTAATGCCCAATAGTATAACAATAAAATGCTTTAAATTGTTACAAAGTGTGTGTGTGTGGCATTTTTGAAAATAATTTATTTTCCAAAACACCCAAGATAGTAAGGAACCGAAAAAGAATATAACTCGCTCCAGACATCGTAGGTTGATACGTCTTCGAGAGATTGAAATGTCTCGAAAGATTAAAAAAACTTAACAGTGATTTTAATAAACTAATGCAGAGTTGGATATCGTGGGACTTATCCTACGCATAGTGAGAGGGTTATTAACACAGTAAAGATGTCTTTAAAAGGAGAAGTTGCATATTTTTAATCGAGAAAATGCATATATAAATACAGGACAACGTCATATCGATGCATACTAGAAATAGTGCTCAGCATCACTCTTCGCAGAGTAACAATCCTTCGACGACCATGAACAACGTTAAGATTTATTTTTTATCTCTCCTCAAAATTGTTTAGAAACTCTGAAGAAAAAAAAAAACGGGATAATTGCTAATTTTAAGTTCTTTCATTTTGATAGAAAACGAATGTTCGATGTCCAAGGTAATGATGAAGACGATATATTAATTGCACTAAAAAAAGAATTAAGAGAGCACCAGACCATAAGCCAAAATATGATTTAGATTTGACATCTAAAGATAACAACCCCAAAAAGTATTTGAGACCTCACAAATCTATTAATTTGAGAAAAGGGCTTCTTATGGAAATCGAGGAATTCCGTTCATCGTACTATATTAGTAAAACCAATGAGGAGGGTACCGAGATTAGAAACCGCTTTCATATTTCTCTGATACAGCTGGAAATTCTAAAAAAAAGCGTGTAATGCTATAATCACATAATTAGCAAAATACCGTTGAAACAGTGTCGTTGACATTGTGTATTTTAATCTCCATTTATTTCATTTACATTTATTTCAATGAATATGTTTATTTTAAGCACATTTACTTTTAAAATATTTTATTTCTGTAAATATTTTATTTGTGTATTTTAAATGCGTATTTCTTTGCGTTTATTTAGTTTTTATATGCTTTTTATATGCTTTATTATTGTGTTTAATATAGTATTGAATAAGTATTTATACAGTTTTCATATGTATTGTGTAAACGCATATATTTGTTTATGTAATAGTATTAAACTATAGAGAGGAAATTAATTTGTAATGAACCACTTTGAAATTTTTTTTTGTTAGAACTGTCAAGTGCCTTTATTGGAACTGTTCTGTAATTAATTTTCAGAACTACAGATCCTCCTTTCGAGGATATACTAGAACATATCGTGCAATCATTAATTAACGAGATCCTCACACTCTTTTCGGGATTCAAGAGACCCATTTATGGCACCTTATACTTGGACATATTAACTTTACGTCTTGGCTTAATCATCTGTTTAAGTAAAATATTTACAAAAAAAAGAAACGATCAAAATGAAGAATTAACAACCACTTTCTATTTCTGTAGCACTGCTCAATGAATTCTATCACGCTTGCAAATTTTTCCATCAATTGATTCGGCTTTCTCAAAATTTTCACGAACTTTGATAACTTTATAGGAAATGGAAGCGGTTGGCAAATTAAAAATATTTCTCATGTAGATGTGCACGTAGGTAATTATCGTAATACGAGAGGTGGCTGTAACAATGTTTTTCTACCTGCTAAATTAAGAAATAAAAGGCAATACTTAGCATAAAATGTTAATGACAACAAATGCTTTCTTTATTTTATTCTAGCAAAATTGCATTCGCCAAACAAAAATTTTACCCTATCTTCAAAATATCGAAAGTACTTAACATTTCTAAAAACGAAGGATATAACATTTCCAATGGCTATTTCGAAAGTATCTGAATTTGAAAAGATAATTAACTTAAGTTTAAATGTTTATGGTTGGGAGGAAAAGGAAGTTTTCCCTCCGTACGTTAGTGAACAAAAAAAAAAAGAATACAGAGTTGTAGATTTACTTTATTTTCAAAAGCACTTCGTTTTGATTAAAAATTTTAACAGATTCATGCACTAAAAGAATGGAACTCACTTTTATTGTCAAAAATGTTTGGAGCGAATTTTCTCGGTTGGATACATTATCCGCACGCAAAGTACTATGTAATGATATGAAACCTCAAAAACTCTCAATGCCCCAAAATATGACCTTAAAATCACAAATTTAGGAAAAATGCTTTTATCTCCCATTCTGTGTATTTGCAGATTGTGAGGCTTTAACTAAAAAAGTACATTCCATCGCGTCTCCTCTAATTATAAGTTATAATACAATAATAGAAAGACATGAAGCAGTTAGTTACATTATTATCGTCACCGATGTGAAAAATTTTTAAACAGTTTGAAATATATTTCTGAAAAATATTTAAAAAAATGTATAGCATAATACCAATGTTTGAGCCTTCTTTCCTTAAACTTCGAGGGATGTCATAATCATTGCAAGTTATAATTCCACATGGGAATATTTGTGATATGGGTTACTGGTTGTTTTTTTCTAGTTGCACTTCTACGTGGCCATCAATGAATCATCTCTAAATTGGCGAAGCCTTGTCCAGGCATCAACTTGGAATGTAAATATTTTTTTCCTTTCACATCATCAAATAATATAAATCTGTTGCCAATTGCTTGTGCCGAGATAAAATGGTAAACGCCCTTTGTCGACGTTTACGTTTATATTAGTTCCTTCGAAAAGTTTGCAAAAATGCATTTGAGAAAGATGTTTTGCCTGTTTTAAAATCGCCTTTTAAAACAACATATCTTTTTCTTGGTTTGCCTTCAATGAAGGCAAATAAAATTCTTCTGGCAATAATTTTAAAATTTAGTATAACTTCTGAACAATAAAACCAGGCTTCGCCAATTTGATCACCAGTGAATTTATCTTGAATGCCATTTCCAATTTCTTTACATCTTCTATTAATATATTGGCAATTAGTTTCCCACCTAATATGAATTAAAAGTTTTGCAAACACACTTTCAACTGCATTTTTACCACACGTTTTTTGTCGGAAATATGTTCAAAAATCTTTGCATTTTCTATGTGTTCAACATGGTCATTTTCATGTTCGTTGGTTATTTTTGAGGGGCTTCTGTCGCACCCAGAACTTAAATGGGAATACTCATACATTAATTCGTATGGATCATCAATTTCGTTCGCTAAGCAAGCATTTTGTAATTCATTTTTTTCCGTCGGGCGCGGAAGATTGACGAAATGTTACGGCATTAAGACACAAATCAAATCCTAATTTGTTCTTATGAAGTATACACGAAATAGGAAAGTTGGCCAACGAATCTTAAATGCAATTTTAATGCATTTTGAATATTACTCTCAATAGAAAAATAATAAAAAACTTACCGGCTCGACGATTGGTAGCCGATCTGAAATAATCGCGCATATCGTCCGGCAATTCAAATTTATTTTTGGTGGAAGGTGAAAAACTCATCGTCAAACGGCGAATCGTTATACTCTGGTGTTTTTGTTCGTTTTTTACCTTCTTCCTGCTGCTGATACTCCTTATTTATTCGTTGTCTGCGCTCCCACTTTCCCCGAAGGGATCATCCAAGTCCGGTTCGTGATCGGAGACATTAGAAGGTCCGGGAGAGGGAGGAAGAGTATATTCAGAACAGAGCAAATCAGGTTGAGATTCCGAACAGAATAAATCAGGTTCAGTTTCAGTGTAACTGTTGAAATCAAATGTTTCATCGTTAAAACTGCTTGCAACACTATCTCGTTCTTTTATCGATTTAATAAAAAAATTCCATGCTTCAATTAACTCAATTAACATAGCTGAATATTCATTGTTTTTATCAGTATTTTTATAAGGATGTCAAAGTAATTTACGCCTTCGAACAAGGATTTTTAATTCAACTAAATCCATTTCATCGATATTGCAAGACAATATTCTGCACAGAACAGATTTTGCTTGAATTAAATCTATGAGAGAGCACAGACAACAAAATTAGAAGTATCGATTTAAAAAAATTGTAAATTACATTAAAACGAAGCTTAAAAATTAAAATTAAACTAAATTAAAAATTAAAAATAAATTAATTATTTATATTAAAATAAAAGAATTATTTATATTAAAATAAAGGAATTATTTAATTTAAAATAAATGAAAAATTAAATTATTATGGTCCTCCCAAGAACCTCAGAGAATGACGGAAGCGCGCGACCGACGGAATGAGAGTTAACCGTAATGAGTATTATTTCTTTATATGTACACTGCAACAATGCAACTTGTGGATGTTATTTGCCTCACGTTTTCAAACCAGAAGGGGGAAAGCATTACCGTTGCGGTCAATGTCACAGTTTTCCGTTTCGACTCACGCGAAAAGAAGAACCGCGAGGGGTAAATGGAGTCATCGCGAAGCAGGCGAACGTTGAGAATTAATTTCCCTTCCTTACAACTCGTATCTTTTTTTTTTTTTTTTTCCGTTTCGACATCTTACTACTAATTGTAAAAATGACCGTTACATACTAAGTAACATAATATATATTTTTTTTTTTGCTGTTTTTTTTTTTTTTTTTTTTTTTTGGCGTGACCATTTACATTTGGAACATGTGTAGATTTTTTACCCTGTCTAGACAGGGTTTTACGAACTTAAACTGACCTTTACAGAGTTTCTGGGAACTGAAACTGACCGTTACAGAGTGACCGTGTGAGGGCATTTTTTCGGTGTTAACCGTCAGAGGGCATTTTCGGTGTAGACCGTTACAGAGTTCATTTTCCTTTCGGTGGCCGTTGGAATCGTGGTTACACATAGGAGGTGCGTACAATCGCTCTTTTTACAGATGTTTCCGTTTATGTGTTTTGATTTTTTATTATGTTTTTTTTTATTTTTATTATCATTAAATTAATTTCCTAATAATAAATTAATTTATTTATTTCAAATTTTTAAAACTGAGCATAATTAATAAAAAATTTACTTATAATTTTAATTTTACTAATTTCTATTTGTTCATATAGAGGTTTCAATGATTTTTAATGGATTTTCTAAGGATTTATGAATGTGTATCGGGACGTCTGTATTAGCTTTCACACCGAAGTTATACTTGACATTTTAGAAAGTGTGGGGGCGCTTGATTTGATGGGATTTTCAGAAAGTGGAATAGCCGTCTGGACATTATCAGCCGGTGCAGGTGAAGCATTTGCGGCGGTGGTATTATGGCGCAGGAATAGGCGGGGAGTATCCGGTTATTTACATTCATTGTCTGAAATTACCGGACCGATAAAAGATACTGACTTAAATTGGGTTAGGGAACTTTTAGAAAAAGTAAATACACTAGACTATTGGTTAAAATCAAACGGGGAGAATAATCCCTTAACTGTTCACAAACTGTTACAAGATGTCAAGAAAGGTTTGCAGAAAAGACCCTTACAACAAAGGTTGGGTTGGGGTGTACAAAGAAAAAAATATTAAAAAGAAACGTATGGTTCGGAGGAAAGACAAAGAAATATTAATCAAAAGACTAAAACTACCAAATGCAGATATCGTCGCGGAAGCAGAGGAAGAAAAATGTGTAAAACCAAATAAAGATTATTTTTGGACTTGGGAATTGTTTGCTGCCGACATATATCGCCGCCCCACATCCAATAATGCTAAAAGTCCTTTTTTTCTTTTCATATGCATTTCATCATGATGGTATAGCTATTGCTCAGAAAAGCTTTAATCCAGAGGAAAAGAGCCGACAGTTGAAAGAGTTAAAGAATCATCTGACAACAGTGCGCATCTCTGGGATAAAAATTTCGCCCATTTATTCAAAATCAATGGGTATACTCTACATACTGTGAAAGTTCTGTTGTAGCTTTACCGCCTGTTACTTGGTTGTCAAATCAATTTAGAATTACAACTGATGATTCGGGAATAGGTGTATTATTGACTAAAGGGTACTTATAAATAGGAGTTCATTTTTTTCAACAAGCAGCGGCAAAATTACGAGGATTTCGGATTTAGATTATTTTTCAGACTAAGAAAAATGCATGCCGATCAATCAGAACTTCTGCAAAAATCATTGACACACAAATGGGTAAAATTACTCCATAAAATGAAACACACTACGGTGATCCTGGAACTTCTATAATGGTAGACCCTGAAGAAAATAGTGATTTCTGGGATAACTCGTTCCTTCGAACTGAGCATAGTTCAGAAATTTTGAAACGATTAAGGCCAAATGAAATTTCTTTAACTAGAGCACAGGATGAAATAAAAGTTTCTTCAAATCCTGCAGAAAAAGATTCCTCATCACAACCCCCACCAGAAGTGCTTCCTCCGAATAGGTATACAGGTTGTGAATAAATAAAAATATATACATATTTCATTTTAAAAACCATTGACCTCCCATTTGCAAACAACACTTTCAAATGGGTGACATATGAGAGATCATTGTCATTGGGGTAATGGATATATTGTAGGATTAGAGCACCAATCATGTAATCTTAATTATCTCGCAACTTACTTTATTAATGTTGTCATTCATAATTCTAAAAATTATGATGCACACTTAATTTTAAAAAAAATTTCCTCAAACTATGCCAAAATTATAAACGTTATCCAAATTAATATTTAGAAATTTACAATGTTTTCGTTAGATGCAATTAAATTTATTGATTCATATCAATTTTTAGATTCTTCTCTCGATGTTCTAGTAAATAATTAAAAAAAAGTCTGATCACAAGTTTCAAATCTTTGAAAAGTTTTTGGAAATTAGAAGAGCGAAGACTTGTTAAAACAAAAGACATATTTCCATGTTCTTATTTTGATTCAATAGAAAAATTGAAAAAAAAAACGCAACCCCTCCTTCGAGAAGCTTTTTTAATATTTTAACTAATAATCCTATTAGTGAAAAAGATGCTCATGCTCTAATGGTATACAAAAATATTTAAATGTAAAAACTTTAGCAGATTATTTAGAATTATATCAAAACTTAGATACAAATATGCTCGCAGAAGTATTTACATCATTTAAACGAATGCCAATGCAGTAATATGAACTACATCCTATACTAACTATATTTTGTAACTAACGCCGAATTAACTTGCAACGCAGGTTTAAAATTCACAAAAGTTGAATTATAGCTCTTGACAAACGTAAACCATTATATTTGGTTTGTGTCACAAATGCGTGGAGGAATTTGCTTTTTAGGAAAACGACAGCCAATAATTCATACTCAGAGAATTACGATAAAATAAACAACGTAATTACATCATAGCTTTTTAATTGCTAACAATTTATACGGCTATGTTATGAGCCAACCACTACTTGTTGGAAATTTTTTATGGCTAACACCAGAGAAAATTCTAGATTTTAATCTGTTTGATTATAACACCAAAAGCACACACCTTATAACACATTATAACCACCACCCACATTCAAAGGTTGGATTCCTTGTAGAGGTAGATTTACAATATCCTGAAAACCTTCAGCTAAAAACAAATGATCTACCTCTCGCTCCGGAACACTTAACTATTATCTGTGAAATGTTATCTCCTTATTCAAAGAGATTATGTGATAAATTCAAGCTCAGACACACTTTGCCAACTAAAAAACTTACACCAAATTTTTTATCCCAAAAACATTATATAACACACTATATAAATTTACAATATTATATAAATGAAGGCATGGTGGTTGAAAATTCCATAAAATTTTAAGCTTTCTGACAACGACCATGGCTAGCGAAAGACATGAATTTAAATAATGAAAAAGAGAAGAGGCCAAAGAAGATTTTACTCGGGCATTTTGTAAAAAATTAAACAATTCTTTCTTTGGGCGTCTAACGCTCTAAAAGAATTCGTACGCTTAAAAGAAAGACAGAAAAGGAATTAAAAATCTGTTCCCAAAAATGTAACTTTGCAAAATTATAAAAATATTTTACAAGAGTCGTCTTTTTTTAAAAAAGAACAATGCTCTATCACAGGGTCTCCAATCTTTCCAGCCTTAGGGCCATACTGTTTACTCCAGTAAGTACCAAGCGACAAAACCGTTTTAATTTTTCTGCCATTATCTATAATTTCTAGACTAGTCACCGAGTAGTCGCTCTGAGCGAGCATACGCTTGCTAAATTCGCTGGTTCAATTACTGCAATTACTATTGTGTGTAACTGATGGGCGCTAGTAGTAGTTGTGAAAGCGCAGTAACAATTAAACATTCGTGAATAACCTCATTGGTTCGAGAAGGTTCTGGTGTATTCCACTCATTTCGAGATTGCAGTAATTGGAGTACAAAAAGCTACCGGTGCGACCGTGACTCAGTCTACCTAGGGAAGGCGAAGGAAGCGAAACTGTGCATATTGTGAAGTAAAGTAGTGCGTAACCCTGTTTAAAACCCGATCCGACCAACTCCCATACGTAACTGTATTTTGATTTAACTTGTAATTTTTTTGTGGGATTCGCTAGTATGGAAAAGAAGTGAAAAATAGACAGTGAATGCAGAACATTCAAAGATCAATGGAACTTTCAATATTTCGTGATTGAGTCCAGTAATAAGGTGCTATGTTTGATTTGCAAGGAAACTATAGCCGTTCTCAAAGAATATAACATTAAATGTCATTATGAAACGAAATATTTCCAAAATTACTCAAAAATACAGGAAATTTGGGATAGAAAAATTTGAAGCTTTGGTTGCGCGGATTGAAATTGCAGCAATCTTTGCTTACGAAAGTCAATACTGAAAAAGAGGCTGCAACTCTTGCCAGCTTTCATGTGGCTCTTGAAATCTCAAAACGTGCAAAACCATTCACCGATGGAGAAATTATAAACTAATGTGTAATTGCAGTAGCCGAAGAAATGTGCTCTGAAAAGATAAATTTATTTAAAACTGTCATTTTGTCAGCAAACACGTGGCTCGGAGGGTAGAAGACATCTCAGAAAATATATCATCTCAACTATCTGACGAAAATGAACATCTTGAGTGGTTTCCTCTGGCCTTGGCTGAGTCAACGGATGTGTCAGATACGGCTCAGGTGTTCATTTTTATTAGAGGAGTAAATAAAAGCTATGAAGTGTATGAAGAATTTCTTGATATTGATAGTATTCACGGCACGACTACTGGGGAAGATATTTTTAAAGGAGTTGACAATGCCATTAATAAAAGAACCTACGATGGAAAAACTTGAAATCTATTACAACTGATGGAGGCAAAAACACGTGTGGTAAAAATAAAGGAGTGGTTGCACTTGTGTCAAAGGTAGTAGACAATGATGGTGGTTCAAAACCATTAGTCTTACATTCATCAATAGTCCTTGTGTGGAAAATGTTTGGATATGTCTGAAGTTCTAAAGCCAATCATATCAGATGTTAATTTCATCAGATCCACTGGGCTGAACCACCGGCAATTCCGCGAGTTTATTGAAGATATGGGAGAAAATGATTTACCATATTATACTGCCGTACGCTGGCTTAATTGCAGAAAACTCCTGTAGCCCTTTTGAACTTCGAACACAGATCGAAATTTTTTTGAATGAAAAGCATCGCCCTCTTACTGAATTACAAAATAGCGAATGGCTGTGGAAGTTAGCATTCTATGCCGATTTGACAAAACATACGAACGAGTTGGAGATTGAGATTGCGAATTCAGATTGCATGGAGAAAACCAGCATCTCCCTGATCTATACACTAATATCAAATCATTCCGCCAGAAAATAATATTGTTTCAACCACAATTGCGTAAAAAATGTTTAACGCATTTTAAAACATGTGAAATATTCAACCGCATTACTGAGATTGAGTTTCCGTCGATTTTGCAGTCGAAGTTTTGATTGTTTTGAAAATAAATTTTGATACTCGTTTCTCAGACTTTTTGATAGTGACATTGAAACCCTAGCCCCGTAACTTCAAATGAAAATTATTTATTTACAGTACAGTGATATAATTAAGAGCAAATATCAAAACTCATCTCTGTTGGAGTTTTATAGAGTCTTCCACTCATACAATTTGATAATTTACATAAATTTGCTCGTGTGTTGTTTTCTGTTTTTGGTACTACTTACTTGTGTGAGAAAACATTCTCCAAAATGAAGAACATAAAGAATGTTTACGGATCTAAGATATCCGATGAGCATCTTAAATCTCTTTTAATAATTGGTACAAGTAAAATTGATCCACAACTACAATATTGTCAGTGAAAAATCACAATTACATAAATCTCATTAATATTTTTTTCCCAAGTGGATACCGTGCGGTTTCATTCGCGTTAATTTAGCTTTTCCGTTCCTGTGATATTTTCAGGATAAAAATAATATGTTTGATTCAGGATTTATACATTCCAAAACATCCCGCCAGACAGAACATCGATATACATACATATGCGATACTCTTTACCCAACCATAACTACCAAGGATAACCGCGGGATATTCACTAGTTTATAATGTTAGAGGGATTCATTTCAATTATTTGTTAGTTGTTATTCTTAAGCTAAATTTTCTGCGTATTATGCTTGTCATTAAGCTTTACCTAGCAAGTAAATAAAACCGAGTTATTATCATTCTGCGTTTTTTTTTATCCAACTTATTACAGCAACAATAAGCTATTCGCTGTCAAGGGCCGGATTTGGCCCGCGGGTCGTAGTTTGAGACCCCTGCGCTACACGCCTTACACACGTAGCACGTCTTCGAGGAGAACGAGTTATTGATGAGCTACGGACGTAGCACGTGTAGGACACGTAACAAGTGAGTAAGTTATTAGCACGATAATACTACTGTAATGGATCATTAGAAAATCTCTATTGCAGATGACAAACATTGATATCTTAAAAATTGTGACTTGCCAAATAAAAAAAAAAAATAATGTGAATAGCTATTCATGATTAAAAAATTTAGAAAGTAAAATATAAATAAACCTATGCAATAGAGTATTTGAAAGTCACAAAAATATTTGAAAAAAAAAGATCACAATCCCATAAATTTAAAATATGGAATATTTGGAACAACTTAATGGAATCAAGATTTCAACAATTATCATTAATTTTATATATTTTTTACTAATTAACTATAAATCAATGCATCAGTTAGAAGCAAACAAATAAACAAAGAAGAAAATGGGTTTTTTTGTTTAAATAAAACGAACTAAATTTAAAAGGTTAAAGTCTTCATATATATATATATAATGGTAAATATTCTTAGTGTTATAATTTTAAAATTAGATTTGTAATACCATACTCATATCCGTTTATATATAGAGAGATTTAGGTTTAACTAATTTAGATTTTTATTCATAAAAAGTTTGATTTTAGCTGATTCAATTCAATTTCAAGTAAAAAAATATTACTTTTGAGTAATTTAAAAATTACGCTAAATTAATTTGTTATTGTATACAATGCTGATGAAATTATGTACTAACAGATAATAAATTGAAAAATTATTCGGCCAAAGGACGTCACTGTTGTTTGTAAAATCATGCTATTCCAGCTTGAACTTACATGAATGATTGGCATTACATCATTTTTAGGAGGAATTACATGAACAAGAGATATTTATATCGATATTTGTCTACAATCAAGTGCATTACCTGAAACCAATTAGGACTCTCAATTACCTAGCATGTTAAATAACCTCACTGAATATGACACATCCTTCACTATTTTGTATATTGTCATTTCTTGTCTGTTTTTGTAACTTTGTGATTTAAGCTAGCTGATGCTGCTTTTTTTTATCAATTTATACAAATGTTAATAATAAAACAGAGTAATTTTTTATTATGTTTGCCCCAATCGGACATAGTCTGACAAAAATTGTACTCAAAATAATGACCGAAATTGAAGAAGAAAGAATAAGCGTTGCCGTTTTTGTGAATTGCGGAAGTTCTGTGACGGAGAAGTTGTTTTCTTTTTTCAAATTTCGCTGCAAGTTCTGCGTGTAACATATTTGTATGTATATTGTGAAGTAGAATCTTGTAGAGAAAAAGAGATGCTTTGATTGGGACGCCCGAGATAGCTTTCATGTTTGCCAGTTCTCTAGCAGTATCAAAATGAGTAGTGGAAAAAATAGCCTTTCTTCTCTACATAAAGTCAATATGTTTAAAAGGAAACTTTTGACTTTATGTTATTCTTGAGAACTCCGGGATGGTGTTTCGGTATTGTGCCGTTCAAACTTCAAATGCAATGATAAAGGAATGAGCTCTATGTTGATATGTCAGTTATAAACTTATAAGTATGTCACGATGATATTTATAAATAAGATCTGAAATCTGAGTCTAAGCTCCGGCGTCTGAGGTATAGCCTATAAAATTAGAATTAGAGGCGATGCACCCCATACCAAGCCAGAAGCACACCCACATCAAGGGCTACAAGGTATATAAGGTAATTTACAAGAATTGATAAACAAAAATGCCATTACAATTTATTTTTACAATTTATTTATAACGTAGAAAATAAGTACCAATACAGGTGACTTTACCTAAAACAACAAACTAAGCTAAAAGGAATCAAATAAACTAATCATAATCAAATAAATAATCATCAGGACAAATTAACCCAAGAAAAATGGGCAAACTGAGATAAACACTAAGTCTACTCCTCACCATTGTCACCACATCATTTTCTGTTCCCTCCCCTTCTACTCTAAAGCCAAATCCCCTGCCTTACTAATAAAATATATTAAAGGTAGCTGTAGAGAAAATTTGTAAATATAGATGGCTCACCTACAGGTGACGTAAGATTAAATTTTTGTTTTGAATAGTCAATCGTATCCTAACGGGCTTTGAGGCTTGTGTGTGAGTGCCAAAGGTTGATTCAAAAATTAGATGAATAAATGCGTTGCTTTTGGAAGTATTTTTCAAAACTAGCTTAACATCTGATGCGAAATCTGCCTGAGGCTCCAGTCGATATTAGTCGAGTTTTACAAACTGCGAGTGTGAGTTCACAGAACAATCGAAATAAAACTTGCTAAAAGTCATGGACATGAGTCTTCCAAAATCTTATGAGCATTATTTATATTCTCAGAAATAAAGGCGCTGCACTTGAAATTAGTTGGAGAAGTAACTTATGAATTTTTTTATCACTCAGAAGAGTCATGTCGCGACTTGGTTGCCCATCCCATATACATGATAATGTGATGGGAAACAAATGGATGGATGGACAATGCAACAAATTTCATAAGGACACGTTATAAAATTGATGGAATTCAAATATTTATGAATACAATTAACGAAAATCCAAAGATTTCACATAAATAAATACTTCAGAATTACATACAATTTTACTCCACTCTCTTTACCCATTTCGGTGGAATATAGAAAACGGGTGTAAAATCTATTATACACTCATGTCCATAAATTAAGGATAATAAAGTCCAAGGCAAAGAAAGAGACGGAAGCAAAACAAATTTGACTTATTTGTAAAGTCTATTTAATTAAACAAAAGGTAAAGAGCAAAAAAAGATGCTATATGTTTGACATAATTAATAAAAACTTGCGATTTTTACTCCCTGGAGCAAATTTCAAAAAGAATCTATTTACAAAAAACAGTATAACGTGGTTAGCATGATGATTAATATGGAGTATGTCTCCCGAACGATGCAATACAGGCCTGACAACGCCTAGGCATGCTGAGTATCAAATTATTAATCTCATCTTGGGGAATATTACACCACTCATCAAGCAATGCCCTCCGAAGTTCCGGTTGACAGGTGGGAGGGGGTTGACGGGCTGCTTCGTCGGCCAAGCATATCCCACACATGCTCTATTGGATTCAAGGCCGGTGAGTATGCTGGCCAATCCATACGGGTGATATCTTCCAATTGAAGGCATTCGTCTATAATGTTTGCACGGTGAGGACGCGCGTTGTCATCCATAAGCAGAAATTCAGCACCCATGGCGCCCCGAAACAAACGTGCATGTTGTTCCAGAATGACATTCCGATAGATGTGGCCTGTAGAAACATGTATATCAAGAATAATTCCTTCCCAAACGAGCTATCCTGCACCACCGTAACGGTGTCGTTCAATGGTGTTCTCTTGGTGGTAACGGGTACCTGGCGCTCTCCATATGAAAGTCCGGCGAGAATCAGACTGCAAACTAAACCTGACTCGTCGGAAAACATCACACAGACCACTGTTGTGGTGTCCACAATGCATGCTCTCTACTCCAGGTTAATCGCAGGCGACAGTGAGTTGCGGTAAGTGGAACACATCTGACAGGCCTACGAGCATATAGACCAATGTGCCCTAAGCGTCTGTACAAGGTCTGCCTTGAAACTGTCGTCCGGTAGCTGAAGAGAGCTGACGAGACAGGTCTGAGAGCTGTGCTCCGTCTGTTTTTTTGGCAGTAACTGCTAAATACCGGTCCTCATTCGGCGTTGTAACTCGGGGGCGACCTGTGCTGTAACATCTACTCACATTACCATCATCTTGGAATCGTTGCCAAAGCCGGGAGATGACACTCACGGGCGATTCCAAGTTCCTCGGATACTTCTTAGCTGGGTACGTCCACATTCCAGTCGTCCGATAATTCTACCACAAAAAAAATCATCCAAATGCTTCCTTTGTGCCATAACTATGCGGTTATTGCACTGAAAGGCTTTTCAAGCGCTTGTGAACAATTTTACTTCTTTGCCACCATTCCTTATATACACCTCTCACTCGTCATTGTGACGTACTATCTGCGCCATCTGGTGGTTCCTGTGATTTGCATATTCTTCTTCAAGATGTGTGTGATAATTCTACAGGTGAAATTTTTATTTTTGAGTTAAATTTCTGTGTGATTCTGAATTATCCTTAATTTATGGACATGAGTGTATTTTGTATAAAAAATCTATTGGCGATAGAGAGTGGAGTTTTGAGTAGTTTATCACACTTCTATGCCATATAGAAACGATCCTTAACAGTAGACCTTTAGATTCACCCAGATAAAAATATTGAATCATTATATGCATTAACCCGTGAAATTTTTTGATAGGCGAAAATGTATATGCTTTTTCAGATGAACTGGCAAACGAGAAAACATCGAACTCAATAACTGCTTGCTCAAATCATTCGGAAAGGCTTTTGTAAAAGGTGGCAAGGACAGTATTTACATTCTCCTATCCGTTCTTTGCTAGGGAGAAAGTCGGAATTGAATCCCCAATTTGGAGCTATAATTAACCTAAATGAACCAGGCGAAATATTTATCCATTGCTATTGAAGCCAAGCAGAATTGAAGAGCGACACATCCACAAAATGTGACCATTAGTAAGAAAATATTGTCCCCTACTATGTGTCGAAATCTGCATATTAATTAACTGTACACCAGGATATCTACCTTTTGTGGTGCTATATTCGTTCAGTACAGAATGACACTATTAAAATGTTGTCTGCAACATGTTATTTGGAATGCATTGTATTGGGACAACTTCATATCATGGACTGCATTGTATTGGGATAACTGTCCCAGAATATCAACAGTCGGTGGAGAAAGCATCATGGTGTCGCAGTGATTTGGTTGGGATATTACACCACCTGTGACAGCTGTTCGGCATCGAGATGAAATCTTAGACCCCACTGTGACATTATACTCTGTAACATTTTGTTATGACTTTTTAATCAATGATAATGCGCTTTCTTATAGAGCTATGATCATCGACGACTTCCAGGAGAATGCAAAGATTATGCGTGTGGAATAGTCGGGCATTAACCGGACTTTAATCACATTTCAGGAAGTGAAATGTAAGTAAAGTTTTTAGATAAAACTTTTGTATCCGATTTCTTAAATCATCTGACTTGCTTACTTCTAGAGGAAGATATCTCTTCTCTGTTTAGATCAAACATTTGTATCAGATTTCTTAAATTAACCGATATGTTTACTCCGACTCTTTAGAACAAACATTTGCATCAGATTTCTTAAATTAACCAATTTGTTTACATCCGGATAAAGACATCTGCTCGACATTTTAGATAAAACTTTTGAATCAGATTTCTTAAATCATCCGATTTGACTCACAGAGGAAAATATTTGTAGATCAAACTTTTGTATCAGATTTCATAAATCATCCGATTTGTTTACTTCCAGGAAGATATCTCTACTCTCTTTAGATCAAACATTTATATCAGATTTCTTAAATTAACCGATTTGTTTTCTGAACAATTTAGAACAAACTTTTGCATCAGATTTCTTAAATTAACGGATTTGTTGACATCCGGAGAAAGCCATCAGTCCGACATTTTAGATAAAACTTTTGTATCAGATTTCATAAATCAACCGATTTGCTTTACTACAGAGGAAATTATCTCTCCTCTTTTAGATCAAATTTTTGTATCAGATTTCTTAAATTAACCGATTTGTTTACTTCGGAGAAAGCCATCTCCCCGACATTTTAGATAAAACTTTTGTATCAGATTTCTTAAATCATCCGATTTGTTTACTTACAGAGGAAATTATCTCTCTCTCTTTAAAACAAACTTTTGCATGAGATTTCTTAAATTAACGGATTTGTTTACTCCGGGGAAGATATCTTTAGATCAAACATTTTGCATCAGATTTCTTAAATTAACCGATTTGTTTGCTTCCGGAGAAAGATATCTCTCCGGGAATCTCTTTAGTTCAAACTTTTGTATCAGATTTCTTAAATCAACCGATTTGTTTACTTAAGAGGAAGATATCTCTCCTCTCTTTAGATCAAACTTTTGTATCAGATTTCTTAAATTAACCGATTTGTTTACTTCCGGGAAGATATCTCTTTTTTAGATCAAACATTTGCATGAGATTTCTTAAATTAGCTGATTTGTTTACTTCCGGTGGAAGATATCTCTCCTTTTAGATAAAACTTTTAAATCAAACTTTTTTATATCAGATTTCTTAAATTAACCGATTTGTTTACTTAACCGATTGAGGAAGATATCTCTCCTCTTTTAGAACAAACTTTTGTATCAGATTTCTTAAATTAACGGATTTGTTTACTTCCGAGAAGATATCTCTCTCTCTTTAGATCAAACTTTTGTATCAGATTTCATAAATCATCCGATTTGTTTACTTACAGAGGAAGATATCTCTCTCTCTTTAGATCAAACATTTGTATCAGATTTCTTAAATTAACCGATTTGTTTACTTCCGGTGGAAGATATCTCTCTCTCTTTAGATCAAACTTTTATATCAGATTTCTTAAATTAACCGATTTGTTTACTTCCGGAGAAAGATATCTCTCCGACTATTTTAGATAAAACTTTTTTATCAGATTTCTTAAATTAACCGATTTGTTTACTTCCGAGGAAGATATCTCTCCTCTCTTAGATCAAACTTTTGTATCAGATTTCTTAAATTAACCGATTTGTTTACTTCCGGGAAAGATATCTCCCCTCTCTTTAGATCAAACTTTTGTATCAGATTTCTTAAATTAACCGATTTGTTTACTTCTTTAGAAGAGGAAGATATCTCTCCTTTTAGATCAAACTTTTGTATCAGATTTCATAAATTAACCGATTTTTTACTTCCAGGGAAGATATCTCTACTCTTTAGATCAAACATTTGTATCAGATTTCTTAAATTAACTTTTTATCAGATTTCTTAAATTAACCGATTTGTTTACTTTAGGAAGATATCTCTTCTCTTTTTAGATCAAACTTTTGTATCAGATTTCTTAAATTAACGGATTTGTTTACCGAAAGACATTGTTTACTTTGTATCAGATTTCTTAAATCATCCGATATATCTCTCCTCTCTTTAGATCAAACTTTTGTATCAGATTTCTTAAATTAACCGATTTGTTTACTTCCGGTGAAGATATCTCTCCTCTCTTTAGATCAAAATCTTTTGTATCTTTTCTAGATTTCTTAAATTAACCGATTTGTTTACTCCGACTCTTTAGAACAAACTTTTGCATGAGATTTCTTAAATTAGCGGATTTGTTTACTCCCGAAAAAGAAATCTGCCCGACGTTTTAGATAAAACTTTTGTATCATATTTCTTAAATCATCCGATTTGCCTACTTACAGAGGAAGATATCTCTCCTCTCTTTAGATCAAACTTTTGTATCAGATTTCATAAATCATCTGATTTTTTACTTCCAGGGAAGATATCTCTACTCTCTTTAGATCAAACATTTTTATCAGATTTCTTAAATTAACCGATTTGTTTACTTCCGGAGAGATATCTCTCCTCTCTTTAAATCAAACATTTGTATCAGATTTCTTAAATTAACCGATTTGTTTACTTCCGGAGGAAGATATCTCTTCTCTCTTTAGATCAAACTTTTGCATCGGATTTCTTAAATTAACGGATTTGTTTACTTCTGGAGAAAGACATGTACCGGACTTTTTAAATATAACTTTTGTATCAGTTTTCTTAAATCATCCGATTTGCTTACTTGCAGAGGAAGATATCTCTCCTCTCTTTAGATCAAACTTTTTATCAGATTTCTTAAATTAACCGATTTGTTTACTTCCGGAGAGATATCTCTCCTCTCTTTAAATCAAACATTTGTATCAGATTTCTTAAATTAACCGATTTGTTTACTTCCGGAGGAAGATATTTCTCTCTTTAGATCAAACTTTTGCATTGGATTTCTTAAATTAACGGATTTGTTTACTTCTGGAGAAAGACATGTACCGACATTTTAAATATAACTTTTGTATCAGATTTCTTAAATCATCCGATTTGCTTACTTGCAGAGGAAGATATCTCTCCTCTCTTTAGATCAAACTTTTCTATCAGATTTCATAAATTAACCGATTTGTTTACATCCGGAGAAAGATATCTGTCCTGACTTTTAGATCAAAACTTTTGTATCAGATTTCTTAAATCATCCGATTTGCTTTACTTACAGAGGAAGATATCTCTCCTCTCTTTAGATCAAACTTTTTGTATCAGATTTCTTAAATTTTTTGTTTACTTCCAGAGGAAGATATCTCTCCTCTCCTTAGATCAAACTTTGTATCAGATTTCTTAAATTAACCGATTTGTTTACATCCGGAGAAATCCATCTCTCCGACATTTAGATAAAACTTTTGTATCAGATTTCTTAAATCAACCGATTTGCTTACTTACAGAGGAAGATATCTCTCCTCTCTTTAGATCAAACTTTTGTATCAGATTTCTTAAATTAACCGATTTGTTTACTTCCGGAGGAAGATATCTCTCCTCTCTTTAGATCAAACTTTTGTATCAGATTTCTTAAATTAACCGATTTGTTTACTTCCGGTGGAAGATATCTCTCCTCTCTTTAGATCAAACTTTTGCATCAGATTTCTTAAATTAACGGATTTGTTTACTTCTGGAGAAAAGACATGTACCGGACTTTTAAATATAACTTTTGTATCAGATTTCTTAAATCATCCGATTTGTTTACTTGAAGAGGAAGATATCTCTCCTCTCTTTAGATCAAACTTTTCTATCAGATTTCTTAAATTAACCGATTTGTTTACTCCGGAGAAAGATATCTCTCCTCATTTTAGATAAAACTTTTGTATCAGATTTCTTAAATCATCCGATTTGCCTTACTTACAGAGGAAGATATCTCTCCTCTCTTTAGATCAAACTTTTGTATCAGATTTCTTAAATTAACCGATTTGTTTACTTCCGGTGGAAGATATCTCTCCTCTCTTTAGAACAAACTTTTGTATCAGATTTCTTAAATTAACGGATTTGTTTACTTCCGGAGAAAAGATATCTCTCTCTCTTTTAGATCAAACTTTTGTATCAGATTTCTTAAATTAACGGATTTGCTTACTTCAGAGGAAGAATCTACCGGACTTTTTAGATAAACTTTTGTATCAGATTTCTTAAATCAACCGATTTGTTTACTTCCAGAGGAAGATATCTCTCCTCTTTTAGATCAAACTTTTGTATCAGATTTCTTAAATTAACCGATTTGTTTACTTCCGGAGGAAGATATCTCTCCTCTCTTTAGATCAAACTTTTGTATCAGATTTCTTAAATTAACCGATTTGTTTACTTCCGGAGGAAGATATCTCTTCTTTTAGATCAAACATTTTGCATCAGATTTCTTAAATTAACCGATTTGTTTACTTCCGGAGGAAGATATCTCTCCTCTCTTTAGATCAAACTTTGTATCAGATTTCTTAAATTAACCGATTTGTTTACTTCCGGAGGAAGATATCTCTCCTCTCTTTAGATCAAACTTTTGTATCAGATTTCTTAAATTAACCGATTTGTTTACTTCCGGAGGAAGATATCTCTCCTCTTTTAGATCAAACTTTTGTATCAGATTTCTTAAATTAACCGGATTTGTTTACTTCCGGAGAAGATATCTCTCCTCTCTTTAGATCAAACTTTTGTATCAGATTTCTTAAATCAACCGATTTGTTTACTTCAGAGGAAGATATCTCTCCTCTTTTAGATCAAACTTTTATCAGATTTCTTAAATTAACCGATTTGTTTACTTTCTACTTTTAAATATAACTTTTGTATCAGATTTTTAAATCATCCGATTTGTTTACTTCCAGAGGAAGATATCTCTCCTCTCTTTAGATCAAACTTTTGTATCAGATTTCTTAAATTAACCGATTTGTTTACTTCCGGAGGAAGATATCTCTCCTCTCTTTAGATCAAACTTTTGTATCAGATTTCTTAAATTAACCGATTTGTTTACTTCCGGAGAAGATATCTCTCCTCTCTTTAGATCAAACTTTTGTATCAGATTTCTTAAATTAACCGATTTGTTTACTTCCGGTGGAAGATATTCTCTCTCTTTAGATCAAACTTTTTGCATCAGATTTCTTAAATTAACCGATTTGTTTACTTCCGGAGAAGATATCTTTTTTAGATAAACTTTTGTATCAGATTTCTTAAATCATCCGATTTGTTTACTTGACAGAGGAAGATATCTCTCCTCTCTTTAGATCAAACTTTTCTATCAGATTTCATAAATTAACCGATTTGTTTACTTCCGGAGAAAAGATATCCATCTTTTAGATCAAACTTTTGATCAGATTTCTTAAATATTTGTTTACTACCGGTGGAAGATTCCGTTGGACAGACATCTCTCCTCCTCTTTAGATCAAACTTTTGTATCAGATTTCTTAAATCATCCGATTTGTTTATCTCTCCTCTCTTTAGATCAAACTTTTGTATCAGATTTCTTAAATTAACCGATTTGTTTACTTCCGGAGGGAAATATCTCTCCTCTCTTTAGATCAAACTTTTGTATCAGATTTCTTAAATTAACTGATTTGTTTACTTCCGGGGAAGATATTTCTTCAGATCAAACTTTTGCATGATTTCTTAAATTAACCGATTTGTTTACTTCCAGAGAAGATATCTCTCCGACTTTTAGATCAAACTTTTGTATCAGATTTCTTAAATCAACCGATTTGTTTACTTCCGAGGAAGATATCTATCCTCTTTTAGATCAAACTTTTGTATCAGATTTCTTAAATTAACCGATTTGTTTACTTCCAGAGAAAGAAGATTCTCCGACTTTTTAGATCAAACTTTTTATCAGATTTCTTAAATTAACGGATTTGTTTACTTCCAGAGGAAGATATCTCTCCTCTCTTTAGATCAAACTTTTCTATCAGATTTCTTAAATTAACCGATTTGTTTACTCTCTCGATATCTCTTTTAGAACAAACTTTTTGCATCAGATTTCTTAAATTATCCGATTTGTTTACTTCCGGAGAAAGATATCTGTCCGACTTTTTAGATAAAACTTTTGTATCAGATTTCTTAAATCATCCGATTTGCTTACTTGCAGAGAATATCTCTCCTCTCTTTAGATCAAACTTTTTGTATCAGATTTCTTAAATCATCTGATTTGTTTACTTCGGAGGAAGATATCTCCTCTACTTTTTAGATCAAACTTTGCATCAGATTTCTTAAATTAACCGATTTGTTTACTTCTGGAGAAAGAAGATATCTCTCCGACTTTTTAGATAAAACTTTTGTATCAGATTTCTTAAATCATCCGATTTGTTTACTCCGGAGAAAGATATCTCTCCTTCTTTAGAACAAACTTTTGTATCAGATTTCTTAAATCATCCGATTTGTTTACTTCCAGGGAAGATATCTCTCCTTTAAATCAAACTTTTGTATCAGATTTCTTAAATTAACCGATTTGTTTACTTCCAGAGGAAGATATCTCTCTCTTAGATCAAACTTTTGTATCAGATTTCATAAATTAACGGATTTTTTACTTCCGGAGAAGATATCTCTCCGGACTTTAAATAAAACATTTGTATCAGATTTCTTAAATCATCCGATTTGCTTACTTCCAGAGGAAGATATCTTCCTCTTTTAGATCAAACTTTTGTATCAGATTTCATAAATTATCCGATTTTTTACTTCCGGAGGAAGATATCTCTCCGACTTTTAGAACAAACTTTTTGCATCAGATTTCTTAAACTTTGTTTACTTCTGGAGAGACATCTTACCGGACTTTTTAAATACAACTTTGTATCAGAAATCTTAAATCATGTGATTTGCTTACTTCCAGAGGAAGATATCTCTCCTCTCTTTAGATCAAACTTTTGTATCAGATTTCTTAAATTAACCGATTTGTTTACATCCGGAAGAAGATATCTTCCGATCTTTTTAGATCAAACTTTTGTATCAGATTTCTTAAATTAACCGATTTGTTTACTTCCGGAGGAAGATATCTCTCCTCTCTTTAGATCAAACTTTTGTATCAGATTTCTTAAATTAACCGATTTGTTTACTTCCGGGAAGATATCTCTTTCTCTTTAGATCAAACTTTTGCATCAGATTTCTTAAATTAACGGATTTGTTTACTCCGGAGAAAGACATGTACCGGACTTTTTAATAAACTTTTGTATCAGATTTCTTAAATTAACCGATTTGCCTACTTACAGAGGAAGATATCTCTCCCTCTCTTTAGATCAAACTTTTGTGTCAGATTTTATAAATTATCTGATATGTTTACTTCCAGAAAAGAGAAGATATCTCTCTCTCTTTAGATCAAACTTTTGTATCAGATTTCAGATTTCTTAGAAGAAGATATCTCTCCCTCTCCTTTAGATCAAACTTTTTTCTGATTTCTTAAATTAACCGGTTTGTATACTTCTGGAGACAGATATCTCTCCTCTCTTTAGATCTGGCATTTGTATCAGATTTCTTAAATTAACCGATTTGTTTACTTCCGGAGGAAGATATCTCTTCTCTTTTAGATCAAACATTTGTATCAGATTTCTTAAATTAACCGATTTGTTTACTTCCGGAGAAGATATCTCTCCGGACTTTTAAATAAACTTTTATCAGATTTCTTAAATCAACCGATTTTCTTATTTGTTTATCCGACTCCTTAGATATCAAACTTTTCTGCATCAGATTTTTAAATTAACCGATTTGTTTACTTCCGGAGAAAGATATCTCTCCGAATTTTTAGAACAAACTTTTGCATCAAATTTCTTAAATTAACGGATTTGTTTACTTAGATAAAAACTTAGTATCAGAAAGATATCTACTTACACTTCCTTAAGATCAAACATTTGTATCAGATTTTTTAAATTAACCGATTTGTTTACTTCCGGAGGAAGATATCTCTTCTCTCTTTAGATCAAACTTTTTGTATCAGATTTCTTAAATTATCCGATTTGTTTACTTCCGGAGGAAGATATTTCTCTCTTTTAGATCAAACTTTTGCATAAGATTTCTTAAATTAACGGATTTGTTTACTTCTGGATATACTTTAAATAAACTTTTGTACAAATTTCTTATAAATCATCCGATTTGTTACTTGCAGAGAAAGATATCTCTCCTCTCTTCATATCAAATCATTTCTTAAACCGGATTTGTTTACTTCCGAAGAATATCTCCCCTCTCTTTAATCAAACATTTTGTATCAGATTTCTTAAATCATCCGATTTGCTTTTACTTGTAGAGGAAGATATCTCTCCTCTCTTTAAGATCAAACTTTTACTAATTTCAAATTAACTTTTGATGAGATTTCTTCAGAAACTTTTCTATCAGATTTCATAAATTAATCCGATTTGTTTACTTCCGGAGAAAGATATCTCTCCGACTCTTTAGATAAACATTTTTCTTGTTTCTTAAATTAACCGATTTGTTTTACTTCGGAAAGATCTACCCGATTTTTTGAATCAGATTACTTAAATCATCCGAGGCTTACTTGCAGAAAGATATCTCCTCTCTTTAGATCAAAATTTTGTATCAGATTTCTTAAATTAACTCGATTTGCCTACTTCAGAAGGAAGATCTCTTCCGACACTTGAGAAGAAACTTTTGCATCAGATTTCTTAAATTAGCGGATTTTGTTTACTTCCAGAAAGATATTCTTTTTATAAAAACTTTTGTATCCGATTTGTTTACTCTTCGAGGAAGATATCTCTCCTCTTTAGATCAAACTTTTGTATCATGATTTCATAAATCATCTGATTTTTTACTTCCGGAGGAAGATATCTCTCTCTCTTTAGATCAAACTTTTGTATCAGATTTCTTAAATTAACCGATTTGTTTTACTTCCGGAGGAAGATATCTTCCTCTCTTTAAATCAAACTTTTGTATCAGATTTCTTAAATTAACCGATTTGTTTACTTCGGAGGAAGATATCTCTCTCTTTAGATCAAACTTTTATATCAGATTTCTAAATAAATTTGTTTATTTCCGAGAAAGATATTGTTTACTTCTGTATCAGATTTTACGATCAACCGATTTGTTTACTTTCTCCTCTCTTTAGATCAAACATTTTTGTATCAGATTTCATAAATCATCCAATTTGTTTACTTCCAGGGGAAGATATCTCTACTCTCTTTAGATCAAACATTTGTATCAGATTTCATAAATTATCCGATTTGTTTACATTCCGAGGAAGATATCTGTCCTCATTTTAGATAAAACTTTTGTATCAGATTTCTTAAATCATCCGATTTGCTTACTTACAGAGAAGATATCTCTCCTCTTTAGATCAAACTTTTGTATCAGATTTCATAAATCAATCCGATTTGTTTCTCTCCGTCTTTGTAGGGAACCAGGGGAATATATCTTTCCTCATCTTTAGATAAAACTTTTTGAATCAGATTTCTTAAATTCCGATTTGTTTACTTCACGAAGATATGTCTCCTCTTTTAGATCAAAACTTTTGCATTAGATTTCTTAAATCAACCACTTTGTTTACTTGCAGAGAAAGATATCTCTTCTTGATTAGGTCAAACTTTTATATCATATTTTTTAAATTAACCGATTTTGTTTACTGCGACCTCTTCTTTTAGAACAAAACTTTTGCATCAGATTTCTTAAATCATCCGATTTGTTTATTTCCGGAGGAATATATCTCTTCGACTTTTTAGAACAAACTTTTGCATCAGATTTCGTAAATATCTGATTTTGCCTACTTCCGGAAGATGATATCTCTGGATACTCTTAGATCAAACCTTTGCATCAGATTTCTTAAATCATCCGATTTGTTTATTTCCAGAGAAAGATATCTCTCCGACTTTTTAGATCAAAAATTTGTATCTATTTTTTAAAACTAATCGATTTGTTAACTTCCGGAGGAAGATATCTTCCTCTATTTATATCAAACTTTTGTATCAGATTTCATAAATCATCCGATTAGTCTTACTTTCCGAGCAAGATGTCTCTCCTCTTTAAGATCAAACATTTGTATCAGATTTCTTAATGTAACTGATTTTGTTTATTTCCGGAGAAAGATATCTCTCCAACTTTAGATCAAACTTTTTGTATGAGATTTAAAAGCATAACCGATTAGTTTACTTCCAGGAAGATATCTCTCAGACTCTTTAGATCAAATTTGCATCAGATTTCTTAAATTAAACGATTTGTTTATTACCGGAGAAAGATATCTTCCTTTTTAGATAAAACTTTTGTATCAGATATTATAGATCAAATCGATTTGTTTACGTCCATAGGAAGATATATCTCTCCTCTTTTTAGATCAAACATTTGTATCAGACTTCATAAATCATCCGATTTGTTTACTTTCCAGAAGAAGATATATCTACTCATTTTAGATCAAACATATGTTTCAGATTTCATAAATCATCCGATTTGTTTACTTCCGGAGGAAGACATCTTCTCCTCTCTTTAGATCGAACTACCACATCATAATCCATGCGATTTGTTTACTTCCAGAGGAAGATATCTCTCCTCTCTTTAGATCAAACTTTTGCATCTGATTTCTTAAATTAACGGATTTGTATACTTCGAGAAAGACATCTCTGCGACTTTTTAGATAAAACTTTTGTATCAGATTTCTTAAATCAACCGATTTGCTTACTTCCAAAGGAATGCGTCTCTCTCCTCCCTTTAGATAAACTTTTAAATGTATCAGATTTCATAAATCATCCGGATTTGTTTACTTCCTGAGGAAGATATCTTCCTATCTTTTAGAAAACTTTTGTAACATATTTTTAAATTAACCGATTTGTTTACTACCGGAGAAGATATATTTCCTTTTTTAGATCAAACTTTTGTATCAGATTTCATAAATCATCCGATTTGTTTACTTCAAAGGAAGATATCTCTCCTCTCTTTAGATCAACTGTTGCATCAGATTTCTTAAATTAACCGATTTGTTTATTTCCCGGAGAAAGATGTCTCTCCTCTTTAGACCAAACATTTGTATCAAATTTCATAAATCATCCGATTTGATTACTTCCGAGGAAGATATTTCTCCTCTTTAGATCAAACTTTTTGTATCAGATTTCTTAAATTAACGGATTTGTTTACCCCAGGAGAAAGACATCTACCGACTATTTCCCAGATAAAAACTTTTTGTATGAGATTTCTTAAATCATCCGATTTGCTTATATATACAGAGTAAGATATACTCACTCTTTAGAAAAAACTTTTGTTTAGATTTCATAAATTAACCGATTTGTTTACATCCGGAAGAAGCCATATATCTCGACATCTTTTAGATAAAACTTTTGTATCAGATTTCTTAAATCATCCGATTTGTTTACTTCCAGAGGAATATATCCCTCCTCTCTTTAGATCAAACTTTTGTATCAGATTTCTTAAATCATCAATTTGTTTACTTCTTCCAGAGGAAGAGTGTCTCTCCTCTTTAGATCAAACTTTTACTCAGATATCTTAAATTAGAGATTTCTTAGGAAGATATATCACCGATTTTTGTTTACCGAGTTGTTTATTTCCGTAGGAAGCTCCTCCTCTCTTTTAGATCAAAGTTTTGTTTCAGATTTCATAAACCCTCCGATTTGTCCGATTATATTATGTCTCGCCTCACTTAGAACAAACATTTGTATCAGATTTCTAAATTTGATCGTGATTTGCTTTATTTCCGAGGAAAGATATGTCTCCTTTCTTTAGGATCAAACTTTTGCATTAGATTTCATAAATCCTCCGATATGTTTACTTCCCCGGTGGAAGATATCTCTCCTCTTTTAGATAGAACTTTTGTATCAGATTTTTAAATTATCCGATTTGTTTACTTCCGGGGAAGATATCTCTCCTCTCTTTAGATCAAACTTTTGCATCAGATTTCTTAAATTGACCGATTTGTTTACTTCCGATGAGGAAGATATGTTCCGACTTTTTAGATCAAACTTTTTGTATCAGATTTCAAAATCAACCGATTTGTTTACTCCGACTCTTTAGAACAAACTTTTGCATCAGATTTCTTAAATTAACGGATTTGTTTACTTCCGGAGAAAGATATCTCTCCACTCTTTAGATAAAACTTTTATATCAGATTTCTTAAATTATCCGATTTGTTTACTTCCGGAGGAAGATATTTCTCCTTTTAGATAAAACTTTTGTATCAGATTTCATAAATCGTCCGATTTGCTTACTTCCCGGAGAAAGATATCTCTCCGACTTTTTAGAACAAACTTTTTTTGTATCAGATTTCTTAAATTAACAGATTTGTTTACTTCGGAGAAAGATATCTCTCCTCTCTTTTAGATCAAACTTTTGTATCTGATTTCATAAATCATCCGATTTGTTTATTTCCGGAGGAAGATATCTCTCCTCTCTTTATATTTCAAAACCCCTCAGATTTGTCTTTCGTATTTAGAACATATTTTCATTAAATCATTTTTCTTACTTCCGGAGGAAGATATATCTCTCTCTTTAGATCAAACTTTTTTATCAGATTTCATAAATCATCCGATTTGTTTACTTCGGAGGAAGATATCTCTCTTTAGATCAAACTTTTGTATCAGATTTCTTAAATTTTTTGCTTCCGGAAAGATATCCGATTTGTATCATTTATTAACCGGAGAAAGATATCTCTCCGAGATTTTTTGTATCAGATATCTTAAATTACAGATTTTTTACTGAGGAAGATATATCAGATTTTTGTAAATCAACTGATTTGCTTACTTCCATAGGAAGATATCTCCTCTTTTTAGATCAAAGTTTTGTATCAAATTTCAAACATTTTTGCTTCCTGAGGAAGATATCTCTCCTCTCCTTTCAAACTTAGATCAAAACTTTTGTACAGATTTTTGCATCAGATAAATTAACGGATTTGTTTATTTCATGAGAAAGATATCTTTACTCTCTTTAGATCAAACTTTTTGTATCAGATTTCTTAAATCATCTGATTTGCTTACTTTCCAGAGGAAGATATTTCCTCTTTAGATCAAACTTTTGTATCAGATTTCATAAATCATTTTGTTTACTTCCCTGAGGAAGATATCTCTTCTCTTTAGATCAAACATTTGTGTCAGATTGCATAAATCATCCGGATTTGTTTATTCCAGAGAAAGATATCTCTTCCGGAATTTTTAGATAAAACTTTTGTAACATATTTTATAAACAATCGATTTGCTTACTTCCAGTGGAAAGATATCTCTCTCTTCTTTAGATAAACTTTTGTGTCATATTTCATAAATCAATCCGATTTGTTTACTTCCGAGGAAGATATATTTCCCTCTTTAGATCGCTTTTTGTATCAGATTTCATAAATCATCCGATTTATTTAGTTTCCCGAGGAAGATATTTCTCTTATCAATAGATTAAACTTTTTCGTATCGATTTGTTTTCATAAATCATCAGATTTGTTTACTTCCGAGGAATATATGTCTCCGGAGAGGCATTGCCTTTAGATGGGGAAAGTTTGAATCAGATTTCTTAAATTAACGGATTTTATTTAGATCAAGCATTCCGGAGAAATAGATTGGTTTACTCTCCGAATTTTTAGATAAAACTTTTTGTATCAGATTTCTTAAATCATCCGATTTGCTTACTTACAGAGAATAGATATCTCACCGACATTTGAACAAACTTGTATCAGATTTCAAAATCTCCGATTTGTTTACTTCCGGAAGAAGATATCTCTCCGACTTTTTTAGATCAAACTTTTGTTTCAGATTTTCATAAACATCCTATTTGTTTACTTCCGGAGGAAGATATCT